>CAUYPO010009088.1:0-42231 GCA_963574435.1 Cheirogaleus major
TTCTGCCTGGTCTAGTACATTCTTAAAACATTCCACTGTGTTTTGTATTTCCTTACATGAATTTTTCACTTCCTGAAGTTCTATTTGTGTGTGTGTTTTTTTAATAGGGTTGATCTCTTTTGTAAATTTTTCATTCATTTCCTGAATTGTTTTCCTGGTTTCTTTGAGTTGGTTTTCCACTTTCTCTTGGATTTCATTGAGCTTCCTTACAATCCATATTTGTAATTCTTTATCTGTCATTTCAATATTTTCATTTTTGTTGGTATCCATTGCTAGAGAGCTGGTGTTTCTTTTTTGGGGGGTCCTTTCATTCCAATTTTTCATATTTCCAGAGTTCTTTTACTGATTCCTTCTCATCTGGGGAAGCTGTCACTTCTTATTTTTGGATTTCCTTTTGATTATATGGGTTTTTTTTCCTTCCTCCCTCACTCATAAGGGAATGTCTGTAGTATATGTGGGTATGAACTTTTGGCTTTGCTTGTGGGTGCTTTGATGGGAGTCTAGGTTCTGGATGGATGCCTTGGTTACAGATATCCTTAATGTGGTGGTTTTCTCAGTTGCTGGGTGTTCATAGGCTGTGTAGGCTGTAGCAGTGATGAGCTATGTGTGTGGGCAGATTCCCTGTCTTTCTTTGATGAGGGAGGATGCAGGTCTTTCAGATCCTTTCTCTCTCCCTAGTCCTGTGTTTTCCTTAACAGTGTGAATTGTATTGGCATATACAGTTTAATTTCTGAGACAGTAGGTGATGATTGTAAGAATCAACAGTACCCTGCATGATTGAGTCAGTAAATGCTGTAAAGGGCTATGCAAAGTGACCTCCCTATCAGTAGCTGGTGCTTGCTGGAAGGTACAAACTGCAGTGTTGTTTTGGGGGACCTGTGACCAGTTCTAGTCCCTCAGGAAAAGTACCTGAATGCTCCAGGTGGTGGGTAGGGCCCTGGAACTTCCAGGTGAGTCCTTATTCTCTACCACAGCAGAGGTGGGTAGTGGAATGAGGCTGGGTGGGGCTGGGTTGGGTGGGCCTGCCCTCAGACTCCACAAAAGCTGATAAAGTAGCTGTTTCAGTGTGGGGATCAAAGATCCATAACCCAGGCTTCTGGGGAAAGCTGCTAGGGGCTGAGGTGGCCCTACCCAGCCAGAAAGTCTGCTTGTGGAGGTAGGGACCATCTGAGATCCACAATCTGGCTGTCAGGAGCATGCTTTGCTCTTCACTCCCTCCCCTGCTCTGCAGTCTTTCTTCAGCATCTGCTAGTAGGCAGGAGATCAAACTAGCTGAGCTCCCCAGCAATGGTGCTATGGGCTGGGAGCTTCCCTGTCCAGGATCCTGCCCTGGGATGAGAGTGCAGCCTCCCTGTGGGGGGAAGGGTGCTCCATGAGTGTACTATGGCTGGGTTCCATTCTGAGCTCTCTTTCCAGTTCTGCCCACACAAGCTCCCTTGCCTCCCGAGATTAGCTCACAAATCTCCCCTCCTTGTTCCCGAGCAACACAATTAAGTCCTCAGGGTACAAGATCTGGTCTGCAGGTCTGTCCTCAGTTCCCTGAAGATCAATCCCTGACCATGCCAGGGAGAAGCGTGCTGGTCCCGAATTGCCTATGGGGTGTTCAAGCAGGTCTGCTTCGGGGTGTGCCTTGTTCTGATGGAGCAGCCAGGCAAGCAGCACCAGGGAGGACCAATGAGCAAGGAACTCAGAATCTGAGTACCCCCTATTCCTCTGCAGGTTTTTAAGAGGAAAAGTTTGAGCCCACTCTCTGTCGAAGCCCCAACAGAGGGGAAGCAGCAGCTCCTGAGAGCCCTGACTCAAGTGTCTCCCTTGGCAGCTGTGGCAGGGGAGCAGAACAGGAGGAAAAGAGTCTGAATAGAGGAAAGCTAGCACTCTGGTCATCTCTGTTCCTCTCTCTGGAAGGCAGCCTGCCCAGAATATCTAGGCTCTGGATCATGCAGATCCCCTGGGACCCACTGGCCCCATGTGGCTCCCACAGTCTGGGTCGGAGATGGGAAATGTTTGTATGGGAACAAGCAAGACAAACACTGAGGAGCTGAAGCCCTGTGGGGAGGACAAAGGTGCACAGGGAGTAGAGAAGCAATAGGGCATCTGCCGTCTTGGCTTGGGTTTGTGGTGACAGGAAGTGCCCCAAGGGCTCTGGGAGCCTAGTTTCTTTGTCCTCAAGAAGCTGCCAGTTCACTGGAGACAGCAGCTTTTGGGCTCATAAAGGTAGAAAAGCTGTTCAGCAGCTCAGGAGCCACTGACTGCCAGAGATGTGAGGGAAGGAGAAACAAACAGCTCCACCTGCTCTTTTTGCTGGACTCTAAGCCTCTCAACATTGACCTCGGCCAATATCTTGCTCCTTCTTGTTTTGCTCTGCAACTTCTTCCCATGGAATCTTTTCCCTTGGAATTACACCTGATCTATGATTGTTTTGTTTTTGTTTTTTCTTTTTCATTTAAAACTTTTCCATCTTTCTGAGATGATCTGACAGCTGATATCTCTGGTCAGCCATCTTGTCTCTCCCTTATTTAAACCTGTTCTGTAGTGGTAGATTCCAGAACAGTTTCTAGGTCTGACTGTTGGCTCTATCACTTACTAACTGTATGACCTTGAGTAAGTTACTTCAATTTTCCCCACCTCAGTTTTTTCATCTATAAATAGCAGAAAAAATACCACCTGCCTCAGGATGGTGATGAGAATGAAATAAGCGAATGCAAGTAAACATTTAGAAACTGCACTTCATATTTCAGGAGCACTTGATAAGTATTAACTGTGGTTATTACAATTACTAAAAGAACGTTTTATTCTCCTAATGCAATTCTAGCATGATCTCTTTTTCTTAAAGATGGGGAGAGTAGCCATTTCCGTGTCTATAATAATTTTTATAATCTACAGCAGGGTCAGGAAACTATGGCCCATAGGTCAAATCCAGTCCACTGCCTGTTTTTGTAAATAGTTTTGTAAATTAGTTTTATTGAACAGAACCATATTTATTCATTTACATATTGTCTGTGGCTGCTTTTGCACTATGACGGCAAAGTTGAGTAATTGCGACAGTGATTATACTATTTGGCCTTTACAGAAAATGTTTGTCAACTCCTGATTTAGAGTAAAACAAAGTTTCAGTGTTTAGTTGAAAGGTCAGTGAATGACAGGATGGGAGAGAATTGTAATTTGCACCCGAAGACCATCGTTTTTTGTTGTCTCTACTACTGGTTGCTGTGTGGATTCAAACATGTCACATTATCTTTCCACAACTCAAGTTCTTCATTAATAAAAATAAATAAGCACACATTTAAGAAAGTGATCATAATTTTCAACATATAAACTTATATGCACATTTTAAGTATAATAACATGCATAAAAGTGCCTGGTCACATTTAAAATACTAAAAATATTTGGGGCATTAATCATTGACAAGTTTATCAAATTTAATCCATCTGTTCACCTTCTTGATGACAAAGTCTTGTAACAGGTCTAAACTTGCCCTTCCCAGTACTGTGGCCTCTTTTAGTTGGTAATGGATAATTTCTCCCCAATTTGAGTATTTAGAATAATGAATTTTGTTATGAGATGCAAGGAACATATGATTAAGTAATTGTTTTCTTTTCTCTCTGAAGGGTCATCATTAAAAAGTAGTGCTTTCTAGCCAATGGCATGGAAGCTGCACACACATAGCTCTACAGGGCCCTCTGCCAGCTGGCCTGACATTAAATCCCTGACATGCTCTCCTGCATTTTGTTGTCAGAGTTGTTCACTCCTTGACAGTTTTGTATTTCTGTCCCAGGGTTCTTAGGTTCACACTTCGTGTTTCTTCCCTCTTGCTGGACTTAGACTCTTTCTGTTGAACAGAATTTTCTCTTGTGTCTAATTCCACATTTATCACACTTTTATGCCTTAAAGAAAAAGAAAACATTCCACAATTGCTTTTTCTTTTTTCTGAAAACTTAAGATCCTGATCCCTTCTCTCATCCCAGGCCAAGCTATGAGAAGGAATCGCAGTCTTGTCTACAAAACGATGGGTTTTCCTTTTTATGCGCAGCACTCTCCCTTCTGTTCTCCTGGACAGTGCACTGTGGTTTATCTATCATTACTTTTGGTGTCATATAAAGGAATTCAGTTCTGTTAAAAGACTGAGAGTTTAGAAAATGGAGAATCATAAACCTAAACCCTGTCAATAAAGCTTGTCTTCTTCTGTGTGTCCCATGATGGCAAGAGACATTGAGAACCCACAAGAAGAGTTAGTGCATGACAAAGAGTTTCCCACATGTAAAGGTTTTTAAATAACTTTCCTATCTGAACTGTTTTATCAAAGGCAGAGGGTATCTGTTCTTTGCATTTTTGGTAAGTAAAAAATTTTTATTCTGAATATGCTTACTACCAATTATGATTTTGACAGGTTATAAACAACACTTTGGGGGTTAGGGGTGGGTAAATTCACAACATTACATTACATTATTATTGCATTACAGTTATTTGCTTTCATTCTTCCAATGAATGTGGTAATATATAGAACACTTTATTAATCATACACTAAAAGTAAACAGCTCAGAAATATTTAAATTCTAATAGACATGAATAAAATTTTCTTCAAAAACAACAAAAAAAGTATAATCATGCTAGCTTCCCTTAACTTGTCTGATCAAACTCTTCAAGGTCACCTTCAAAAAGGAATTAGAGTTTCAGGTCACAAAGGAAAATAATCAGGGCTTCATAATCTCAAAAGTTTGAAAAGTTTCAAGTTAAAAGATGACACATAGCAAAGAAGTTTACATTGATATAGTTCAAAAATACAAAAAAACAAAACCAACCCATAAATATTTTCACCTTCCTCCCCCATATCGTTAATAGCTAAAGTTATTGCTATATTCTGCCCAAATTGCTAAAGATAATGACTGATAATCTACCATAAAGAAACAAAGAAATTTAGTTTTGTCCTCCCTGCTCTTCTCTTTGAGTACCCTGATATAGAAGGATACTCACTAAATATCAATAAATATCAATTTTTCAAAGTGGTTCAAAGAATATACTTTAGAGTCAGACAGTCCTGGATTTACATCCTATTTCTATCACTCATATGTGACCTCAGACACACAAAACTTAACCTCTCTGTACCTCTGTTTCTATATCTGCAAAATCAAGATCCTAATAGCAACCTCATAGGGTTTTTGTTAGAATTAAGTGAGACACATGTACATATTCACAATAGAATATTATATAGTTGTCAAAGTAAGTGAATCATAGCCATATTCAATAACATGAATGAATTGTAGTATTATAATATTTAATAAAAAAGGAAGTAATAAAAGATAACTTACAGCATGATTACCTTTTAAATAAAGTTAAGAACAAATAAAATAAACATATTCTTTCCTATAAAAGGAAAGAGAATAATGAATATGGGGCTCAGGATCATGATTATCTTAGGCAAGGAAAGCAGGGGATGGACTGGGGCTGGGGAACCACATGGTTAACTATATACTGTTGTCAATGTTTTAGGGTAGGAGATTCTCTGTTTTTATTATATTACTTAAAAATAGCTAAATAGAGTGGGATATAAAAGCAGTTTAGAATAGGAGATTTTTAGGGTACAAGATTCTCTGTTTTTATTATATTATTTAAAAATGGATAAATAGAGTGGGGTATAAAAGCAGTTAGTTTAATGAATAGTGACACTGAAAACATGTCACCACTACAAGAAAAAAACAACATATACTTGAAGAAGAGGAATATAATAGCAAAAGGCATGTGATGGTCTCAATGGAACTTTTGAAATAAAAAATTCTATGATTATTTACAGGTGCAAAGATGTACTTGGTAAATAAATGAATTAGGTGTAGTGACTACTCCTCTAGTGGCTAAGAAGTGTTAGTGCAACTTTAGCAAAAGACTGAAGACTGATGGGAATTATCTGGAATCCTAGAGACTTAGTTTGTGTGTGTGTACACGCTCTCTCTCTCTGTCTTTCTGTATCTCAGTCTCCGATTCTCTCTTTCTTTCTCTCTGTCCCTTAAATCCTTTTAAATTTGTTACTAGGACCTAGCTGAAAATGATGTTGATGTTACTGTAAAAGCCAAAGAAAAAAGCTAATGTCCTTTGGAAGCAACAACAAAAGTAATGCATAACTGCTCAGGGTTCCATCTATAATAATAGCAAATTTTAAAAAGAAAAAAAAACATTGTTTTAAATATCTATGTATGAGATATGTGGGTAGGTAGGTAGGTTGATAAATAATTGTAATAAACATCCTATTGTTATTTACAATCATCATTAGGTAATAACTTTGGGCTTTTAATGTTAGATTTCTATCCCTTATGAATATGCAAATACAAATAGAAATAATAATTTACATATGTGAACTCATCATAACCCTGTGAAATGAATACTGTTGAAAGCCCATTTTATAGAGGAAGAAATTGAGATAACAAGGATTCATACAAGAAACATGATAAAGGGTCACACAGCTAGACTGAGATTTGATCTAATCCCAAAGCTGGGTCCATTAACCGGCTTACTAAAGGTGTAATAAAGATGCAGTAGGGAAAAAAATATATATTTCACAATATCCAGCCCACTAACTGTTGAGATGCTTTATAAGGCACATGCTAAATTCAAATAATGACAAGGCAAATACCTGAAGACTCCATCTTCCTGCAGTGGGGGTCAGGGTGGGACAAATATAGATGAAATAACAAATCATCTGCGTATTACATTTTAGACCATAAAACCCATTTGCCTTGGCAAGACACTTTCATTTAACTTCCAATTTAGTCTTGCCAATTAAACAGCAAAAGAGGAGTTTTTCAACCAAAACAGTTTATAAGTGTCTAACGTAGATAGTTTATTAGGAAGTACTGTGGTCCTACCTTTGAGGGTGCTGTCTCTTGGGTTATGCAGGTAAGTGAGATGAGCCTGCCTATTTGGCAGAGGGAAAGTAAACCACACATAACTAAATTAATTCTCTGACAGATTGCTGAATGATTGTTGGGTGGGGTGGGATAAATAAAACCTAGTCCTAGAAGGCTTTGAGAAGAAATGGTTGCTTGGTCCCAAGATGTTCTCTCCTCCTTAGTTTCCCTCTTTAAGAGCTTTCATGCTGAAGATTTCTTAACCACCAAATTCATCTTCTACAACACCAAAGCCTCAGGCTGACACCAGCTAGAACCCAAATAATGATTGCATTTACCGGAGGGTTCAAGCAGCCTGGCCTAGCTTGGGCAATATGGAAAAACATTTTAATGTTAAACTTTTTAAATAGATATTGTGTAAACAATAGAAACAAACAAGGGGAAATACCTCTTCATGGACATCCGGTGAACATGAACACAGCTGTATTGCTAAGATTGGCAATATTCTACAATGGAATATGTTTGTAATGAGGAACCTCTTTTACTTTATTTCTTCCCTCCATAAATAGTTGACTCTTTCATATATGAAAATTATGTTTCCTTTTGTTAGCATTAATGGCCTTCAATTAAATCATATGCTTTTATCATATCAATTTATGGAAGTATTTTTAACCAAGTTATTTACAGAACATTTAGGTCTGTCTTTCAGAGTCCCCAGTGATCTTTAGTGTTTGCTGATCTGTCTTTAATTTATCAATGTCCTCCCTCAACAAACATTGTACAAAACACACAAGCAGCAGAGATTTCCCCTATACAATGTGTATTTGATATGCTTAATGTTCATCTTTATACACACAAAGACGTTGGCATATAAGAAATGTGGAGGGTGTCTATAAATTCAAGGAAACATTTAAGTGCACAGTGATACATAGATACATGGGTATAATACTTTATGTACTTGATAAATATTTCATCCCTACCATAAAAAAAGCTTTTTATCAACTTTGATTGTTTTTTTATTACCTTAAAGTATTGCAGTTGTTTCTCAGCATTCATTGTTCCTTCCTTTTCTTGTCTCAGACAGGAATTGAAGATGAAAAGCTCTGTATCTCTTAGCCACCCTTTCAGTTCTTTGATCCTGACCTCCAGCTGCCTTACCAGGCTTCCGCTTTCAGGAGAGAGCAGGTCACGTGGACCCGACCCACTGTGCCCGGCCATTGTGTCCTGGATCTTCTCTCCAAGGGTTTTCTAATGCATTAGATTAAAAAACAAAAAATAAAACAAACAAACAAAAAACCCACCACCAACAAAAAACAAAAACATAGATTAGCTTAGGCACCAAAAACACAACACAGTTTGGTAACAAGAGCTACCCGGAAGTGTCCAGCTGTACCTGCCTCCTCATTACTGACATTCAGTTCAGATTAGCTCATTATTCCATTTAAGATTCAAATTCTCAGATAGTGTATGTTGTTCTGACTACCAGTGGATGCTTAAGATCTCATTTATTTATACTGTCCTTTAACAGAAAGGAAATTTGGCCCAAAAGTTCACCATGGTCACAGATGAAAATTCATATGAATTCTCATGACAGGAGTTTACAGTAAAAAATTCTTGTATAAAATGTTCAAGAGATAGAAGTCTGAGTGTAATCAATATACAAAAGAGGCCAAGAGGAGACTGTAGAGGGAGAATTAAATTCCTTTTTTTTCTTTGAAGTTCAATTCCCAAAACATGACCAAGGGCTTTTAAGAAAAGGTAGCCTCCTTGGTGCTGTTGTTGATTTTACCTGACTTGGAAATTGCTCAATCCCACAATTCTTTCCATTTTGCATTTGTGCGTGCTAGACTTTGTAAAAACATGTATGTGTTAAAATAATCCCCAATTCACTATGCTAGAAACCTACTTAGATTAACCACTAGGGCATGTGGGTATTGTTGGGGAGGGTTCTTCTCTTTTTTTTTCTATTTAGTGGAAAGCACTCAGAATCAATAGGCTTTAATCTATAATGATGAATTAAATTTACAAATATAAGCTTTAAAACACAAATAAAATTAAGTCAACAAACATTCATCTGCTGTGTAGTGTTCTGTAAATAGTATCTTTAGGAGATCGTAACAGAAAAATAGTCTTTCTTGGCAACACCCTTGTATTTTCATGGTGCAAATATTGATAATTTGAAGACCCTCAGTGGAATCCAGATTTAGCTATTGTTTTTATGCTGTAACAAAAGTAGCAGCAGGAGGTGAAATCAATGCCCTTGGAGGGTAGGGTCACAAAAAAGAATTTATTGCCACTTTTTTGTTCTGGAACAGTTTGCAATCATAAATTCTTCATAAACAGAATACTTCAGAGAATGGTCCGTCTTCATAAATATACGACAGAGGACATCAATTTCATTTAATTCACAATTTGTGTCAGCACAGCAGATGCCAATGCCTGCCTTGATAGGGTTGTTTAATATGCAATTGAGACAGAGTAATATGCAGCACAGGGGACAAAATTTCACAGATTAAACTGTACGCACCACTGACATTTCATTCTAATGTATTTCCATTCCACACTGTTCACCTTAGATGAAAGTAATATTAAAAACCATATCCCTCTATTTTACTATTGTTAGAAGTTAAAATCCTTGTCTTTAATTTTTTTTCATGCCAATTAAAATGTAATCATGCCAATTAAAACAGTATGCTTGGTGGTGTTAGTGTGGCACAGGTTTTGTTATAATCTTCCCTCGCCCTACTCTAGCCCCAAATCATTGCAAAACTGCACATTGTATTCAAACGATATTTTTGTCAAAATGGCAACCATTTTTAGTCTCTGATTCATAAAGGATAGCTAAATATTGTTTCTTTTTTCAATATGATGCTTATTTAAAATCTTTGTTGAGGAAGTAATATATGTAATACATTTTAAATAATTTTCTAAAAAGATTATTGCTAGTTATCAAATTAGCAATAAATATATTAAAACGCAATGTAAACAGACTACCACTTTATCTAATAAGCACATAAAATCACTGTTCTTATCTATTTAATAAAGAACCTTTTAAAATGTTATATATTAGCCACATTTCTCTTGTCTGAGATCAATGAATTCTGTAGAATTTAGTAGGTTCTGATTTAAATCACCATAGTATACAGCAGCAGCCATTAATTACTATTAAAAAGCAATGTAACAATAGGTTAGATTAAAAACTTTTAACATTTTAAGTTACTTTGCACAACAGCAAAGTGTAGTGAATTTAGATGAGAAGCAAGGACTTAAACTTGCAGGTTTTTAATCACATAGATTAAGCATGGCATAAACAGAATATTGGCATTCCTCCAAGTCATTAAGGTACATGGAGAGCTTTTTATTCAAAATATTTTTGGAATATTATTTCTTTAAAAAATTTTTTTTTAAAAGGCAGGAAAATGGAAGGCATGCAAAATTATGCTCTATAACTGACACCACTCCTTACTTAGCTGTTGTAATTAATCATTTAGGTAATTGACAAATGTAGCTTACCCTTGATTTGAAGTGAAGGTAATTTAGGAGAGAAGCTGATAAAAAAAAATACAGTTTAACTTCTCTCTCTCTCAGCTGTCTTCCAACAAAAGGATAGTACTGTCTCCTGCACAGTGCCATCCTGGTCTCTGGGTAACAGAATCTCTATATTGCCTTTTTGCCAGATTCTTGCATCTCAGTCTTTGGCTGTAACCCAGCCCATCACTGCGTGAAATGAATTACATGAAACTTTTTTTTTTTTTTTTTTTTTGGCTTTTGTTAAAAGTGAGCTAGAAATTGAGGCACAAAACACAGGCTGATTTAATTCTGCAATTCAGATTTGGGTCAAATTTGCATCTTTGTTTTGGTGGCTTTAGTGTGACTTAAAAGCTGTAGTGACAACTCCACTTTTCATCTTAAGGGTACAGTAAATAGTTAAACAGTGGATGTCTCTTACATGTACCTTCAGAATAAATTCTATTAACATTCATTCAAGCATGACAGTCAGTGTATATCAGATATACTGTATTATAGTTGACTTGGTGCATACTCATAATACATGGCATATTTTACTTACTTTTTTTATGTATTAAAGAACCAAAATTATTAAAATCTGAGAGCAGACAAGCTCAGAATAAAAAAAATCAACAGAAGAGGAAAAGCAGTGTTTTCCCCATAATAGCATGAATAGCTTGTTTGAAATGTAGGTAGTGAATTGAAAGAGAGAGATATTTGTGCCTCAAATTAGAAATCAGACAGATAGAGTACTTCACTACGCAAAAAATGTACACATAACCTACAAACAGTAATAAAAATGCAAATACCCCAAGCAGTTCCCATTTTTCATTAATTGAATCCACTTTTTCAAGGAGATCATTTGGTAGTAAAACGCCACCTTTCTTCAAAGCTTCAACCTTACTAAGCAGCTCCGTCTTTTTCAGGTGCCTGATGGACATTTCCACATTGTATCGCTAAAATAAAAAGAAAGAAAGAGACATCATTAGGAAGAGAGGTGTTCTTAGAAAATCTTTGAGTGCAGAGTTTGTGATGTCTATGGTATTAAAAGTTTTTGTTCCCAGTAAAATTTACAGGGAGGCTAAACTTAAGTACTTCGAGTAGTTGATGAATATTGCTGAAAATAGTTAAATATATTACACACACATACATAAACATCTAAGTTACCACATTTAGTTGACTAAGATTTATGTCTTTTTAAACTGAAGTTTACACACACATTTGATATTTACTTTAAAATATTCCAAACGGAAAATACATGGTCTAGGGTGAATTAGTATTACAGTTAATTTTGGTCAACATTTGGCTCCAGAGTACAGCCCTAAAGGACCCAGTCTCAGAGTGGTGGAAATAAAATTGCCCATAAAGATTTTGTGACTTCCTCCTTATCTGGTAAGTTCTCTGAATTCTCAGTTAACATTTTGTTTTCATTTTTTTTTTTTGTACTTAAAAACTCTGTGTGGGCTTGGAGAAAAGGTACATACAGAGAGAAAAAAGAAAACCAGTGTTTTAGGAATGGTTACAAATCCATGCTTCTTTATTGATTACTGTAAAATGTCCCAAAACATCACAGTTGATTACAGACTCCTCCTCCCCAATATACATTATATTCTAACAAACTGCCATGTGAGCCTCTCCTAAAAGATGTTTTTGCTGGAGATAATGTAATGCTTTTTAATATGACAGTTACTATGGTGATTCTCTTCAAATAACTCTATTTGGATAACTTCATAGTTAGTCCTATATTGTGGATGGCTATATATGACTGGTTGTATTTTTTAAATGTGCATGCAAAAACACCTCTGAGCAGAAAAGCTAGATTTTGGTTAAAATATTAAACACATTTTACATTTTTAGCACATTTACAAAATATAATGGTAATTCCAAAACTTCTTTCTTTGTGGCACCAAAGTTAGGTCATTGAGTTCCATGGTAGCATTGTTCCTTTGCCCTAAATGAACAAGGTTGCCCTAAGATAAACACCCTTATCAGATCTAATAAGAAAAACTTTTGCCTGGAGAAAGTAGCAAATAAGCAAGTTCAAACATGCCCAAGCACTTGGATGATTTTATTCACCTTGAAAGCATGATATTATATAAGATTCCAAACTAAACTACAATTGGAAGCAGCTTAAAGGAAAAGAAGGTGTGAAATCACTGTTTCAGTTAATAGATCTTCAGCATTTGCTTGCATATGTTTGCATACTTTTAGTTTCATATTTTAATCTTTCATTTACACTAAACATGCACATCATTTGTATTATGTAAACTTCTCCAAATGTTAGTCATTTGTGGATCACAGAACAAAATGTTTTAAATGAGGTGATTTAAAGCATTTCATATTATTAATGAATGTTGATCTGGGTGTCAGAGTATCCAAAATTACATGAATATGCATAGTGAAGAAAATCAACGTTGCTTTAGAGCACTTTTAGAATTTGGCCTGTGATACATGAGAAATTCTGATTGCATTTTCTAATGGCAGGCAATTACCAGGACCACATTACTCCAACACTTAAAAAATACACTGTCCACTTGAATTTTCTGGACTCAATACTGAACAAGTATTCTGGAAATCTAGATAGTGTTCTATTTGTCAAAGTGATGACTGGAGGAGAGAGCAATCTGCTTTATGTAATCAGATGTAGCTAACAAAGATTTACATAATTAATTTTGTAAGACTTCAACAAAATATTGGGGAAACCGGTATTTCAAGCAGGCAGAAGAATCCTATTCAAATCTTTTACTTATGCCACGTGTATTAATCGAAAGAGGGAGTCCTCTGGCTGTGCCACCTGGGAGTAGCCTCCACCAGTTACCATTTAACTTGTCACAAACTCATCCCCTGACTTTACCCCACCTTTGAACAGCTCTTACATAGTCAAGAAAGAGAATAATTTAGATGTGGCCCATTAAAAATGACAGTTTTGTAAAAATAAAAATATAAAGAAGCAATTAATTTAATTTTAGATGAAATAAGACAATTTTCTCTGTGAAATGTGGTGATAAGTAGTCACTGCAATAGCTATTATAATAAAAGGTTATTACATTAAAAAATAACTTGTCTTCTCTGTCTATGCCACATTGTAGCCTACTGTATAAACAACCTGATGAAAGATGTGATTGATGGACAATGCCTTCAAACTGTAAAAGCTAAGAGAATCTACTTAATTGTTAGATGCATTGGTATGTGAATGAAAGGTACTAGAATTTCATGTAATTTAAGGTGAAAATATTTATTTTAATTTTTGAAGCACTCTGAAAGCTGAATCTGATGTGATTTAGAGCCTCAAGCTGTAGGTGTAATAATGCTAGAAGGGTTATATTTTTGTTGATGCTAGTATGTTTTTGCTCTTCCCTCTCTAACGTCTTTTCAGAAGCATTAGATGCAGAGAATCAACTGCTAGCTCTATCAGTTCTCGGTCATCCTATCAAGTAGGGCTACTTTATCCTGTGGTGAGAAGATAATTTAATCTTCATATTCATTCCACCCACAGCAGTAAGTGAGCAGAGGCTGCCCCATTGTGTCCTGTAGTCTGAGGATGTTACGATATAGACTACTCTTCAATAGCCAAAAATGAGATTAGCAAAGTTAAAGTCAGATGGCTTTTCTTGAGTGCTAAGGTAAATAAGCATCCAGTATTTAATTTCCCCACAGCACCTGCTGTGGGTCTCTCTGTCTAGTCAAAAATAAAATATACTCTCTTGAAAGGGCATATTTACATTATTAAGTGTATTTGCTTGGCCAATTCAATTTTGACTAATGAAGCCTCCTAATAGATATGTGAATGATCTAAATTAAAGACACAGGCCACTACTATTCTAAATGCCACTCCTGTGTGTATAAATATAAAGAAAACTTTAAAAAACAGAGTTAAAAATAACCACAAACACTAGCTCACTGTTTTAACTAAGAATTACAGAAACTAAGAATTTTGGAAAATTCTTACTGAGTGCTTACTTTTTAAAAGCACAATGTTAAAATTAAATTATAAAACAAGGCCAGTAAAAAGAAATTTCTGAAATAAATATACTTAGAAATGCATGAAGACTTGATTGAGATAACTTTTTTGACAGTTATGCTAAAGGCTTTCTTCCCCTCCTAAAACCTTTTTTTTGTTGTTGTTGTTAAAAATCACACCGAAAATTCTGCCCAAATGGAGACTGGAACAATGCCTTGAAACAGTGTTAATTGTCACCATGGAAACCAGAAGAATAAGCCATTTTGAAACTGGTATAGAAGGCACACATTGAGCAACTCAAGCATTTTTCTGCCTCCCTCAATGTTAAAGAACAAGATGCCTTGTCACTGTGAGGTCAGAGAAAGAAAACATCATGAAAGAGTTGTAGATGCTCACTATCTAGTAAATAAAAAAATAAAAAATAAACTATATACAGCTAATGCCATAAGACTCTATCCAGTGAATCTTTTTGAAATAGAAAGATCATCAAAAGATGGCCAGGAATGGGGGGATGGCTTCCACCTAAGCAAAACTTCAGGGCTATATTATGTGAACCTTGCCCCCAAAGCTCCCTGGGAATTCTGCTGTTGTAATAAAACTTCAGAAGAGGAAAGAAAAAAGGCAGCATGATGGAATTCAAAATAATGCTCTAAAAGCACACAGAGAGATTAAGACATCCATTGTAAGACTTTTGTATGGTGCTTCTGTTGGTTATGCTGAAAAGAGACCAGACATTACTGAACGGAGAGTGAAGCTTTGGCTATGAGAAACACAAGAATTAAGCAAAGAATTTTCTTGATTATTAAAATAGGGCTATCAAATTCTGTGTTATCAGGGTTTGAGTATTTACAGCTTATACAATTATTACTTTAACTGGACTTCAGGTGACTTTATATTAGAAAGCGTTAAAACAAGGAAAATTATCTAGTTATTAGAATGACACATTTGAATATCTTTCCAGGTTCAAATTAATACCACAAACACCTGTATATCCAGCAAGACACCCTCCTTCCCCAAACACACCTGATATTAATAGACAGACAAGTGGAGAGGTAAGAGAAAATACACTGAGAAAATAAAATATATCTTAGACTATCAGCAAGAAAGCATATGCTAGGAACACACAAAAACATCAGACTACTGGCAAAATTACGTGTGAAAATATACATTTTTGCACAAAAATGCAGAGATGTGTCTGTCTATGACTCTCACATGTTTTCTGGCTAGTGTTTGCCCTCCTCATTTGAGGCTTCATGGTGGCCCCTCAGCAAGTCCATGCCTAATGCCATTCAGTGGTAAACAAAGAGTCTTTTTATATAAAAGTCCAGGGTCTACAGCTCAGCTGTACATGCAGAATGTAGGAATCTGCTAGAGGCCAGTGTTGCCTTTGCAGCAGCTCTTGTGCTGCCCCCTTTTTCAGAGGACCAGTGTCCAGCATCTCAAAATGCATATGATGGTTCACATGGAGTCCGTATCACTGACACTTTCAGAAGATGTTCAAAATTGAAAAAGAGGGTTCAAGCCCAAGACAAATAATAGTCGTTATTTCTTGCAAACTCCTTATATTTTACCATTAGAATTTATGGTGAATAATTGCACAGGGAAATTATAAAGACTCCTACAATTGTCCTTGTAAATTAATAATAGGCTTTCTTGATTGGGATAAATTTGCTGCTGAGCCTTTGGAAAAATTAAAAAGTGCAATGTCATTTAAAATTGCCAGAACTCGCACAGCAAATTACATCTGAGGTTAAGAATTGAGTTTTCCCCCCTCTTCTAGCTTATTCCATTTGCATGATCTGGAAATCACATTACATTGGCCATGTATTGTTAATTGGACATAGATTGCATTATCTTTAATATAAATCAAACTACAAATATTAAAATGAATTGCAAATTCCCTAATAGAAGATCATAAAACAATCTTTTTTAAAGTATCTCCCATTAATAATTTAATTCCAATTATATCACTCAGAGAACTTAAGTAGGAGAACTTATTTCTCCAATCATTTCTTTTACATAACAAATAACTAAGCCTTTTAAAATAAATATAGCCAGAGGAGAATTCATTGTTATAGAACAAAAATAAAAACATCAATAACTGAAAACTTTTCATGTCAATTTAATATAAAATATTGCATAAGAACAACAAGTCCACCTGTCTTCTCCCTTTCCTATTCATGTTGAGGGTGAGAAAAAAGTCTCTTCCGGGCAAGATTCACTAAGTTTAAGAACTATTGTGATCATATCCTGTAAAATTATAAAATTGATCATTATTATTTTATTTGCTTTTTAAAAAAGGTTCTCTAGCCCCTTAGATATTTCTATAAATTTGATATCTTTCTGAAGCCTTTGCATGGCCTTTAATGAGTTTATATTAAATATTTAATACTGTTTAGGGCATATACAC
Source organism: Cheirogaleus major (assembly GCA_963574435.1). Lineage (NCBI taxonomy): Eukaryota > Metazoa > Chordata > Mammalia > Primates > Cheirogaleidae > Cheirogaleus > Cheirogaleus major. Next base: position 16,715 of record CAUYPO010009088.1, read on the forward strand.
TACTACCAAAAACAGTTATATTCCCAGCAGTCCCACTGTTTCAGGCAGAGGACTTGATTGATCCTCCTAGCCTGAATTGAGTAGAATGAAAAGAAGCAGTTGGAAAATAGCTGCAATCATTTAATGCAGATGACCTCTGACAGCCTCGCAGCTCTTCTATCTGAACAGAAATTTGCATGGGGTCTCTGTGCAGAGGAACAATGTAACCTAAATGGTAGACAATCTTTATTCTAATGAAGTGGGTGTCAAGGTCAATGTAAAACTGCAATGATAAATGGTGCACCACTAGGCAAGAGAAGTTGCATAGGCATTGTAGTGCTTTCACATTAATTGAAGACTGAAATGCACTGCATGAAAAGCACAAGCCTCTCTTTTCACCACAATGTGTTAATGCGCCAATACCGAAATGATTTCTTCAAGATGTTTGCCTATTGACATGTATCTTATTGTAAAAATAACACAAATAAGGAATTATGGCAAAAATGGACATTTTAGAATTTAGCATTTTCCCGGAATTACAAAAATTAAATCAAATGTCCCGAAACAACGTCTTGACACACCTAATGTAATTCCTTTGATCCCTTTTTCTTTTCTTTTTCTATTTAGACCTGTCTTTAATTAGTTTCAACCAAATAACCTTTTATAGAACCCTTCACTGGGTACTTTCATGTTGAGCAAACTGTATAGGAGGACCGAGGAGAGGAGAATCATTCAAATATTATTTTCCCCTCACTTCTAAGTTTTCTGCTTAGTCTGTAGTTAAGATCTTCAGGTGCTGTCTGTCCTGGATGAAAATGTAATGAAAAGCCTATGGTTCGTAAAAGAAAATAACTATTTTCTAGTGTGGGAACTAGAAAACTATAATCTGGTTGTTTGACATTGCCAAGATGACTGTACAGCAATAATTACACCATTTCTTCAGTTGATCTAGCAATTCTGTGGCAGTCAATATTTTTCATCCTATAAAAATAAGGACTGTAAGCTGCTTTTTAAAAATCCTGATCTACTTAAGCCTGTAGAGGAGACATTGTTTGCTAATTCGCTCATTAGCAACCCAGCACTTTAACTTCATCAATTAAACAGGAAATGGAGTTGCACCATTAGTTTCACAATTTGTTATTAAAAAATACTGATAAAAGCATATTACTAACCATTTGAGAAACATTTCCAGGCTCAACTCATAATATGTTATAAACTGGATGCATTTTTATGGTTGACTTTTTTTTTTTTTTCAGATTCCAGTAAACTCTGCTGTAGCCACCTTTCCAACACTAAGCTTCCTGCTACAAATAGATTTTAATAACGCAATTACAGTTATACTAGTCAGGAATGGTCTGTGGGCTGTAGGTCTGCAGTCTCGACAACCAGAAGACTATTAATATCCTTTACTATAAAATAAATGATATTGCTAGTCTACAATTCTGATGTAAAAACAAACTGTCTCAAATAGAAATCAACATTCCTGAAATGATAATTCAGAGAAAGAAAAAAAAAGTTACTGATGAAACTGTTTAAAAAACTGTACAGCTTCATCTGTGTGTGATTTGTCAGGTCTGAAGCTTTGACGTGCCCAAGGGGCAGACCCCAGCGGGGAGTAGGCTGCCGAGCTAAATAGCTGTGAAAGAAGTCTTAATGTAGGATGGAATTCAAACTAACCTTGACATGACCTCAGGAAAAATATGCAAAAAGTAAAATGAATGCTCTCTGCAAGATACATCCTAATTTTGTGGTGGAGCTGGTTAGTTTTACAAACATAACTGAGACCTTAAAAGAAAAATAGAAAGCTAGTAAAAGGGGAAAAGTTTAGAATTCAGGCAATAAACGTAAGTAGGCATGATGTGTTACTGTGAAGGCATGTGAACCGTTTGGAAAGAATCCAAATAAAAACCCACACCGAACAATATTGTTGTCAGCCTGTCTATTCAGGAAAATTGTTTTTTTTTAGGTTGAATATAAATGACACAAAGCCAAGATTACATCATTGCATTACAAAGTCTGTTGTGGCTTTTAGCTGAACAAGCCCCATGGATCTATTGGTTTAGGACAGTAATTTAGTAAGGAGGTTTTAATGTGTTATTTTTCCTCCAGTGTCAATAAAAAATAGAGAAATTTAAGGAAGAAATATTCCGTGTGCTCTCTAGTATATTTCTTCCTTTTGATCTGTATTTGATAAGTCAAACTCCAGTTTTAGTTGATGCATTTAGTCCTGATTTGATTCTATTATAAATTTTGCCTGTTTTGAAGTGATCGGCTTAGTAGGAAAGCATTTGCTCTAGCTCCCCAGCCAAGAACTGGCTAACTCACTGGATATATGGAAATTTTAATTGAGTGTCAACCTGTGTAGAAATTCAATCCTATTACCTTCTCAATGCAATTTTGTAGCAATACCAGTTATTTACTACACTACTAACCAGATTTTAAACATAATTAAATTGCTAAGAACATACACCCAAAATCTAATGACTTAAATCCCTACAGCAAGGATGTGAATTCCTGGATCAGGCGTATGTACTTCCATTAGATTTTCATAAGCATAAATTGAGCAGATGGATGCAATCATTTAGAAGCACAGAAGTATAGGAAGTTTTGCTGAGAACCTGTTGAACAACCATATGTAAAGATCACTGATTAATGGATGTCATGCCATAAGTTTCTTCTTTGGTCTATACTTATTCAATATTTTATTAATGACATAAATAAGGAAAACATGAATATAACATATTGATCAGACTGCCAGATTATACTATTCTCATTGATCAATAAAGAATAATAAATATTTTAGTCTAGAGATCATAAACTCAAATACCTGAAGATAGTGGTATACTAGAGAACTGGCACTCTGGGAAAAAAAAAGAAAGGAAAGAAAAAACAAAAAGAAAAAGCCCCGATTTGTAGCATTTGTTGATTTCCCTGGTGTAAATATTCCCACCATGGCCGATTCTAATCTACCAATGGTTGTTACTTTGGCAAAATTCCTGAATATTTAATGATACACTTTTACAAGCCAGCATTGGCCAGCTCTAACACCCCAGTATCAGGCAGGTAATATAAAGGAGTTGAGTGGGCATGGATAAGTCTTCTTCTCTCTTCCATGTTCTAACTATGGTTAGTGTCATGGAAAAAGAGAACTATTTTCTCTACTAAAAGATAAAAATGCATAAATGTGATTATTACTAACATCTAATACCAGTGAGGAGATAACTGTGTGAAGTGTGAAGGATGGGAGAGCATGTACGCCATTTAAAAGGGGCAACCCTTACTCAGCTCTGCCGACTCTTCCTATATGGGAATATGGCTTCAGTATGGCTTCACTATGGCCAGGTATATTTTTTAAGAGAAGCCAAAAAAATATACTTTCATGTAAAATCCCATAATTTTTATGTTTCATTAAAACTTTTTAATACTACACAGACCAAACTGTGTCTCTAACTTGGATCTAAAGCTGTTGGCAACTACTTCACAATGTCTATTTCAGATGATAATAGACTCTAAAGGGAACAAAACATGCTGGCATAATGGATTAAATCTAAGAAGGAGAAATGACAAATGTCAAGCCTGACAGAGTTAATAACCACCCCATCTCGCCCTACCCCACGCTCCCCTCCAAAAATATAAAAATTTTAAAACTGCATAAAGAATGGAGGTGACTAGGCTTCAATTGCCTTTGGGTTCAATATGAGTCAACAGATAATGGAAAGTAGATGCAAAAAAAAAAAAAAAAAGAAAAAAGAAACAGACTGGGCTCAGTGGCTCACTCCTGTAATCCCAGCACTTTGGGAGGCCAAGGCGGGAGGATCACTTGAGGCCAGGAGTTCGAGACCAGCCTGGGAAACATAGCAAGACCACATCTCTACAACAAATTTTTTAAAAAATTAGCTGGGTGTGGTATCATTTGCCTGTAGTTGCAGCTACTCAGGTAACAGATAAATTAGCTTGACTGTGATTTACTAGGCCTAAATCTGCATTCCAGATTCTGCTTAGGTTCCATATGCCAAAAGGGACCTGGATAACATATTAAATGTCCAAAGGAGAGCACTCAAGGAAGAGAGAAGATTCAACACTTCCCCAAAGGTCAAGCTGTTGAAGGAACTAGAGGTATTCAGCTAAGGGGCAAATAAGAGTTAGAAGTGAGAGAAGAGAGGGAAGACACCTTAGCAGATTTTGAATATTTAGAGGACTTTTAAATAGAAAATATTAACTTGTTGCACCTGACCTCAGAAGTCAGGCTGGCAATCAAAGGCTAAAGTATAAGTAGGAACACAAAGTGGAAGTTAGTGAGCTCCCATTCACCAGAGGCATTCAGGTAGAGACCTGAACAAATCTACCTGTCTCGGATATTTTATGGGATAATGAGGCATTGAATGATGATTAGCCTGGCAGATAAGAGTCTAAAGTTCTTTGTTTTAGAAAGGTGAGCTTCCTTGGGCCCACATACATAATATCAGCCATGACAATCATATTATATTGTGTAGAAGAAATGCCAAGATTGAAAAACAGCAAGTTAAGAAAAAGCTGTCACTTGCTGGAACAAGATTCAGATGCAAATTCTAATGCAGAAAAACCTGGGAAAACAACAATGAAGCAAAGACACAATCACATAAAATGTAAGCTGTGTGATCTAAGCTCAAGATAGGACATGGAGAACCAAAAGAAGGGGCAAGGTTAACTGAAAATTCTGAAACCATCTTCAGTCCATCCTAGTTTACAGAGGTATTTTATTGCATTTGAAATATCGAAAAAAACTTTTCAAGTCCTTTTATTTGATTAACAAATTACAGGAGACTTCTACTATAGGATTTATGTGGTTAGGCCCATATTTCAACAAGGTCATTCCTGTAGATATTTTTAAAGACATAAACTTCACAAACGCCACTCAAAATTTTCCTTCCATCAATGCAGACCTTTCTCCAACAGAATCTAAGAAGTGGTTATAACCCTTAACACCAGCAGCACGGGCATAATGGCAGTCTCTCCTCCATGCTATGAAACTTCATGGTTGTACTTTATTATGTCAAACATCTACATATCTCAATGGTTTTTCTGCACATTCCAATACACTTCAGTGACGATGTGGATCGTTGCTATAACACATCATGACTGCTCTAATTACGGTTTCATTATAATGCACCATATCAGGGCTTTTGTAATGTCATGTCAGCACATAGTAAGAATAGTCATGCAATTATGGAGTATCTATTAGAGTATACAATGTAAGATGGAAAAAACTTGAGTAGCAATTAATGTAATGAAACTCAGTATTCTTCTTCAAAAACTCTCCAATTTAAAAGTACCATTTCTTTTGTTTTTCATCCCCCAACCTAAATGAACATCTTTAAGCACAGCTATTTTTGTTTAATTGGGCACTAATTATAAATTTTTTTAAGAGACAGGGGTCTCAATATGTTGCCCAGGTTATTCATAGGTGTGATCACTGTACACTATATCCTCTAACTCCTGGGCTCAAGCCATTCTTCTGCCTCAGTCTCTGAATAGCTGGGACTACAAGCACACACCACCATGCCCAGCATCACAATATAATTTATAATTTAATGGATTTTTAAAATAAGCAAAATAAGAAGAAAAAGAGAAAAGTCCTTGACTTTAGCTGTTTTCCATATATAACAAAAGAGTAAATTTACCTATATATGCCATAAGAAATCCAGTAACAATTTAAGTGTAGTAAAGTCCCCTGAAAGGTTATTATTATGTAAGCTTCAAACACAACAGTTACATTCTTCTGTCTTCCTTTACCTCTTGTGCAGACACAGCACCTTGTGCCTCACCCCCCAAAAACTTGATTGACCAGCCATGTCCTAACTAAACTGATATTAAAATGAGATAAAGCATTGATATCCATATTTACACCCCTACACTATGAACATAAATATTCTCTGCCTTTAGTCTAGCTGCCCAAATCTACCCAAGTATCTATAAAAACAGAAATCTTGTCCTGTAAATCTGAAGAATAAACTTTCAAAGGATAATAGCTATGTCTTTTTTGGTTGACCGTGGAGTATCTTGAATATTTGTGACCTTCAGAAAACCCTAAGTCAATGAATAGTTTCTCAAACTAAGTGATACATGAAGTGCTATCTGGTGTTTTAACATACAATCATAGAAGAATTTATATATCAAAGTTTACCACATATCTTTATAGCTGAATTACAGGCCCGTTCAATTCCAGTATTTATAATGAAAGTGCTGATGAAGCCTAAACTATGGATGTGTATGGTTATGCAGCAGCAGAAGCAGCCATTTCAAATATAGATATATTTTTAGCATTAGGAGGCACCACGTTTGTTTAAATCTGGACTTTTTTTCTACAATTGCAAGTAATGTTAATAGCACACTGTAAATGTTAAGGCTAAGTGTGCAATGTCAAAATAGACTGGATCTCTCTGAAAATTGGAAATTCAGGCTTTTCAAACATAATCCAGATGTTTGGCTTTTATTCAGATTTCAAGAAAGAGGGAACTAATATGATATAAAATTCATACATGCATATTTCATTAGTGCCTTTTGTATCACTGAATTAAACATTCTGAAACGTGCTTTTCCGAAATCACATGGAGTTTTAAACCAAAGCAGTTGCCAAGATGTTGCACACCTCAAAAATAATGCCACATTAATTTCCTAAGAAAGACACTATATATTTTTTACATTAACTCTGTTGATAATGTTTCCTCAAAGAGATATCTTGTTTTCTCTCTGAAGATAAGAAGAAAAATGAGAAATAGAACACTATAGCCATTATAGTTTATCAAAAAGGTGTTACTGCAGAACATGGTAACTTTTGAAATCTAAAAGAATCAGTGACCTAAATAAAGGCTGAAAACACTATTGTCCTTACTGTCACCATCAAAAAACTATCTTTTCAATTTTATTGCAAATGGGCATTCCCCAGGGACTGACAATTCCTGCACTAAGATGCTGCACCCAGAATTTACCATGTGATACTAGGTGTTAAGACAGAACTGATCAAAGCATTTCCAGGGTTGCTTGTTCCTAAAACCAATGAAAATGCTATCATATCTTTATGTATTCACATTGTAACTTTTTAAATATGTGTTTTTAACTTTTCAAACGTTTTTACCTCTATAATCTTAACAGATCCATAATGCCATGGAATTTTCTTGATTACTGCTCAAATCTCTGTATGGTAAAAATATTTGATGCCTTAGGCTACTTTTTGAGGGTATCTCTGGTGCTTGCACTTCATATAAGGACAAATGTGGTTTCAGAGTTAGATTATAAGCTTCTGCAACAGACTGTATGAAGTCAGGGACTATGTGTTGTTCACTGCAATTCTTAGCATTATGGTTTAGATATGGGAGGAAGTTAGAAAATGTTTATTCATTTGAACTTCTCCCAAAAGAAAGTCCAGGTGGGCATATATAGCTGTTGAAATACATGCCACATATAGTGTTAGTACACAGAAATGAGTACATTGTGGTTACCTTATTTATTTTTGAACTTCGTTCTCTGTGAAAACTTATTTGGTAAAACATCCAATACAGAAATATTATTCTCAATTTTCAAGTAGAAACCATGGACAGAGTTAATTGTTTCCCATGGACAGGAATGGTTAACAGAAGAAAATCTTCTATAAAATCTATCAAAGGAAAGAGGAAGGTGACAGCAGTTCTTTGAATATTTTAAGGGCACCTTTCATGAGGCAGTGTTTTCTCATAGCAAGAACATTTGATCAGGATGCAAGAAGTAAGCCTAATTTCCAGTTCTAACACCAGTATGCTATAGACTTAAAAACCTTTCTGTTCAAGCTCTCCCCCATGTATTTTTATTTATTTTGGGTGCTTACCCATATTTATCACACAGATATTTTAAGAAAATAAATTTTAGAGATTTTAGGCATTAAGCCTTAAGCACTATTGCTCCAGTCTCAGAAAACCTGACTATCATTTCAATGGATTGTTCTGCTTTTGTTCTCTGATGGCAAACCCATAGGGAAAGTTAGTAATGTTACTTCTGTCTTACAGATTAAAAATTGATACATAGAAGCTAAGTGACTTGCCCAAGGTCACTAAGATAGTGCTAAAATCCAGAAATAGAATTTCAGGAGGAATATCAGCTTAGCTTGCTAGGTCATACTATTGCTCTTGAAAATGCATCTTCAGATCTCAGTCCAGAAGTCTGAGGAAATTGGTAGACCCAGAGAGTATAATGTAAATAAGGTCAAGATTGCCATTCTAAGTGACTTTGGAGCAGCCAAAACACTTAAGAACCCCACACTTATAACTCTATAGCCAGATTCATTTTGGTGTGTATTTATCCTCCAAAACTCCATAGATTTCACTTTTATTTTTAATTTTTTAGAGACATGGTCTTGCTATATTGCCCAGGTTGCTGTTGAACTCCTGGCCTCAAGTGATCCTCCCACTTTGGCTTCCCAAAGTGCTGGGATTACAGGCATGAGCCATCACACTCAGCCAAAAACTCCATAGATTTTTAATAGCATGAGGTTGAGGCTAAAAGGGCAAATAGGAGAGTTCTCATTGATAGTTCAAGACTGTTACTCAGAAGGATGACAGCTCACAGTTTAAAGAAACTCTAGGGTGCAAGTGGAAATTTATTGGTATAAACTAAAACCATAAAGAACAAACTCTGGTTATGATAACTGCTTTTGAGTATTTTTTCTAGCTATATATAGAAGTCCCCTATAAACGTGCAGTTTATTAGAACAGTTCCACCACACAGAATGTGTGTGTGTGTGTGTGTGTGTGTGTGTATGTGTGGATCTAATCACAAGAGACATGAGTGATACACATAAGGTGGAGCAAGAAGCAAAGATCTGGAGAACAAAATGAAGGAAATGCATAGAAGTATGAAGAAAAAGTAATGAGTAAATAGGGAAAATTACAAAAGTTTAGCCAGATAGGGAAAACAATTACTAGTCTACCGATAATAAATCATAAAAAACTACATAAAAATAAACAGTACTGCATAAAAGGAAGGAAATTACAGCTAGAGAGAAGGTCTTCAGTGAATGACTTCCCTGAAATAATAACATGAAAAAATATGATGATGATGACTTAAAAATTTGTATAAGGGCTGAAAAAATTCATTAAGAAGAGATTGGAACCAAACAAAGCAGAAGTATAAGAATGTGGCTATTTAACACAAATTATAGCCACAATAATGGATAACTTTTAAAAAAGAAATAGGTATTAAAACTTGGGATTTTGAGGATTTTCCCTAAGCACCATTGATAGGAAACCCCTTCACTGGGCACCACCAGTCCCATAACTGTTACTTCTACTTTTGTTCTGTTGGTGGCTTGCCATATGATCCAAGGGAAGTAATTTCATACTTCCATGGTCATTCCATCTGCAAAACAGGGATAGAGATATACTTGACACTTATCTACTACAGATATTTTAAGAAGTAAATAGAACATGTTTGTAAGAAATTTTAGATCTCTATGTAAAATGAACCATTAATAAAAAGTCTTTGATTTTAATACACATGACTCTTGTAATAAGATTTTTTGGTTTATTTGCAAGTAAGACTATAAATTTCTCATTGTTGTTTTTTTAATCTGTCTTAGAAATAATGTATTATAACTACTGTCTGGCTACATTAGAGTATAAAATAAGTCACATCAGGGTGAAGTTATTGGAAAGGTAAACATTATATATATATATGTATATATATATATTCAATTCCCATCTTTTAGAAAATACATCAAAATGTTGCTATTTTTTTTTACCCTTATTGAAGGGAGGAGGGAACATGTTGCTATTACCCAGTAATACTACTCTTAAAACCTATACATACATAAGCATTTAATTACTCACTATATTATTGATTCTATAAACATGGTAACAGAAAAGGACCCATACCTAAGATTTTAATTTCTAAATCAACGAGATTCAAGGAGATTGATTTTAAAAAAAGAAAAAAAGTTAAAATATATGCCTGGAATCACACTGTCCATGTTCAAACTTAGTTTGTATTGCTTACTGTGTACTTGCCTGTGCATTACTTGCTCATCTGGTGATAATATTAATATTTACTTCATAAGGTTGCTGTGAGGATTCAATGAGCTAATATATGCAAAGATCCTAGAACAATTCCTATTACATAATAAGTACTATTTACAAATGTTTGTTCAAACTTTTTTTAGCATGCAAAGTTGTATGCTAAGAAAATATGACCTTTGGCATAACTTTTTCATCTCTTTTAGGCCACAAGTTTGTATATTTGTATATATAAACAAATGAAACACTGAATCTAGGAATCAATATACAACAGAATGAAAAAAAAACTCGCCTTTTATTGACTTTCATTGAACACATGGGATAAAAGCTATTATCATTTGCCAATGGGTTTTCATTCTTCTTCAGTATGTCTTCCTGGTTTTAGTAAAGTCCTAGAACGGGTCAAGCTAATTTCCAGATCTGAGATTTTTTTTTCCTTCATTGAATTCCTCTGCAATGCACCTATCCCCATGACACTTATTTAATTTTTATCCATCAAGGTCCAGTTTCAGTATCATTTCTTACATAAAGACTTTCTAAGAAGATAAACACTTAATTTTCATACCACAAGAATTTGCTATCTGTACTATTATTTCATGGGTTTTGTTGGTCTTACTTTTCTAAATGGATTATAAATTACTTACAGAAAAGAATAATCTTCCTTTTTATTTGGTTTTCCACAGCATATCATCATATCTAACCAATGCTTATTGCTTCATCCTCATATAGACACTAATAAAAGATAACATCATTCCTTACTCTTTTTTTAAAAAAGTAAAGGTGGAATTATTAGACTATTAATTCCTAATATATGTACTAGGACATGTGAACTACGTAATTTTCAAAATATATGTGAGAAAATAAGAGATTAAGGTAAAAAATATTTTTGTGCTTAGGCATACAGAGATTAATACAAATTTCATAAGTTGTTAGTTGGGTTTGATAGCAATTAGTGCAGTTTGCAAAGTAGAAAAACTTATAATCAATTTTTCCCCAAGCAAATATGAATCTGACTTCAACCATACAGCTCTCCAGAGAAGTAGCCCCAGTAGGAATTTGAAATTAGACTGATTGCCTGTCACTAGGTCTCCTAGGGTAGACTTCGAATTCAAATGTGAGCCTGTTCTTTACCAAAATGCCTTAGGGACCATTTAGGTCCTTTCCTCACAGACAGCTAAATACCTTTAGCAATATTTGCCATGACATCCAATGTGACAATTCAAATGTTGTATAATCCAGCAATGTGTGCACCACAATACAAGCAGAAGATTAAGAACAGGTTGCTCATATGATATGAAATGATCCATTGTCAATGGAAATATAAGTGAATATATTTGTTTTATGCTGTGAAAAATAATTGAGGAGCATTTGGTAATTAAGCCTAAAGAAAAAGATAGAAAAATTAAAATATGTAGAAAATAAGATATTAAAGAGAAAGCTGAACTTCCATGATAGAGGAAAAGATACTGCAGAGAATCCAAATGAATAGTTATCTACCACTGAATAAAAGTAAAATGGAAAGGAAAGCATCTAAGAAGTTTCATAAAATACATATTTATAACACTACTTGAAATAGACAAAAAATATTGTGGCATTTAGGAACTACATACTTTAATTTTTTTTTTTTTTGAGACAGAGTCTCAGTCCGTTGTCTCAGCTAGAGTGCCCTAGCATCACCACAGCTCACTGCAACGTCCAACTCCTGGGCTCAAAAGCCATCCTCCTGCCTCAGCCTCCTAAGTGGCTGGGACTACAGGTGTGCACCACCACACCCAGCTAATTTTTCTATTTTTTGTAGAGACAGGGTCTTGCTCATGCTCAGGCTGCTCTCAGACTCCTGACTTCCAGCAATCCTCTGGCCTCGGCCTCCCAAAGTGCTAGGATTATAGGCATGAGCCGCCCCACCCAACTTTAGGAACTATACACTTCTTATGGTAGTTAAAAAAATACAGGCATACCTCATTTTATTGAGCTTCGTAGATATTGTAATTTTTATAAACCGAAGGTTTGTGGTAACCCTGCATGAAGCAAGTCTATCAGCACCATTTTTCCAACAGCATGGGCTCACTTCATGTCTCTGTGTCACATTTTGGTAATTCACACAATACTCAAACTTTTTCATTATCATTATTATTATTATTTTATACAGGGTCTCACTTTATTGTCCTGGTAGAGTGCAGTGGCATCATCATATCTTACTGAATCCTCAAATGCCTAGGCTCAAATGAAATTCCTGCCTTGTTCTGAGTAGCTGGGACTATAGTCATGTGCCACCATGTCCAGCTTCTTTTTCTATTTTTTGTAGAGATGGGGCTTCTCTCTTGCTCAGGCCGGTCTTGAACTCCTGGCCTCAAACAATCCTCCTGCCTTAGCCTTCCAAAGTGCTAGCATTACAGATGTAAGCCACCACACCTGGCCTTTCAATATTATTATATCTGTTACGGTGATCTGTGATCAGTGATTACTGATGTTAATACTGTAATTGTTTTGGGGTGCCACAAAGCATACCCATATAAGATAGGAACTTAACCCATAAATGTGTGTGTTCTGACTGCTCCACCAATCAGCAGTTCTCTCATCTCTCTCCCTTTTCTTGGATCTCCCTATTCCCTGAGACACACTGACATTGAAATTAGGCCAATTAATAGCCCTACAATGGCTTCTAAGTGTTCAAATGAAAGGATAGCCTCAGGTTTCTCACTTTAAATCAAATGTCAGAAATCATTAAGTTTAGTGAGGAAGGCTTGTTGAAAGCTGAGATAGGCCAAAAGCTAGGCCTTTTGCACCACTTAGCAAAGTTGTGAATGCAAATGAAAAGTTCTTGAAGGAAAATAAAAGTGCTATTCCAATAAACACACAAATGATAAGAAAATGAAACAATCTTACTACTGACAGGGAGAAAGTTTGAGTGATCTGGATAGATCAAACCAGTCACAACATTCCCTTAAGCCAAAGCCTAATACAGAGCAAGGCCCTAATGCTCTTCAAATCTTTTAAGGCTGAGAGAGGTGAGGGAGCTACAGAAGAAAATTTGGAAGCTAGCAGAGGTTGGTTCACGAGGTTTAAGGAAAGACACCATTTCCATAACATAAAAGTGCAAGGTGAAGCAGCAAGTGCTGATGTAGAAGCTACAGCAACTTATTCAGAAGATCTACCTAGGATCATTGATGACAGTGGCTACACTAAATAACAGATTTTTAGTGTAGACAAAACAGCCTTCTATTGGAAGATGTCATCCAGGACTTTCCTAGCTAGAGAGAAGTCAATGCCTTGCTTCAAAGCTTCAAAGGACAGGCAACTCTTTTGTTAGAGGATAATGCAGCTGGTAACTTTAAGTTGAAGCCAATTTCCCCTGACCATTCCAAAAATCCTAGGATCCTTAAGAATCATGTTAAATCTATTGTTTGTGCTCTATAAATAGAATAACAAAGTCTGGACAACAGCACATCTGTTTACAACATGGTTTACTAAATATTTTAAACCCACCATTGAGACCTACTGTTCAGAAAAAAAAGTTCCTTTCAAAATATTACTGCTCATTGACAATGTACCTGGTTATCCAAGATGGAGATAGAGAAGGACATTAATGTTGTTTTCATGCCTGCTAACATGACATCCATTCTGCAGCCCATGGATCAAGGAGTAATTTTGACTTTTAAGTCTTATCATTTAAGAAATATATTTTGTAAGGCTATAGCTGCCACAGATAGTGATTCCTCTGATGGATCTGGGCAAAGTAAATTGAAAATTTTCTGGAAAGGGTTTACCATTCTAGATACCATTAAGAACATTTGTGATTCATGGGAGGAGGTCAAAATATCAACATTAAAGGACTTTGGAAGTTGATTCCAACTCTCATGGATGTTTTGGAGGGGTTCAACACTTCAGTGGAGGAAGTAACTGCAGATGTGGTGGAAACAGCAAGAGAACTGGAACTAAAAGTGGAATCTAAAGATATGACCAAATCGCTGCAATCTCATGATAAAACTTGAACAAATGAGGAGTGTCTTCTTATAGAATATCAAAGAGAGTGGCTTCTTGAGATTGAATGTATTCCTGGTGAAGATGCTGTGAACAGTGTTGAAATGACAATAAAGGATTTAGAATATTCTATAAACTTAGGTGATAAAGCAGTGGCAGGATTTGAGAGGATTGTCTCTAATTTTGAAAGTTCTACTGTAGGTAAAATGCTGTCAAACAGCATCACATGCTACAGAGAAATCATGGAAGGAAGAGTCAATCAATACATCAGCTTCAGTGTTGTCTTATTTTAAGAAATTGCCACAGCCACTCCACCCTTCAGCAACCACCACCCTGATCAGTCAGCAGCCATCATCACAGAGGCAAGACCCTCCACCACCAAAAAGATTATAACTCTTCGAAGGATTAAATGATCATTAGCATTTTTTAGCAATAAAGTGTTTTTAAATTAAGGTAAACACATTTTTTTAGTCATAATGCTATTGCATACTTAACATACTACAATATAGTGTAAACACAACTTTTGTATGTACTGAGAAACCAAAAACTTCGAGTACTTCACTTTATTGCCATAATCATGTTATTGTAGTGGTCTAGAACTAAACCCACAGTATTTCTGAGGTGTTCCTGTATTATGTTTACCCATGAATTTGTTCCTTTAGCCTTTGAAATTGAGTCGTAAAATTCTGATTTTGCCAGATTGCTTATAGGCAAAGTCAATTACTAATTGAAGTAATCTTTGATTCTTTTCACCAAAGACAGAACATTGAAGTTGGAATAGACCTTAGAGACACTCAGTCCATCTCCCCTCACTTTATAGATGAAGAAAATGAGACCTGAGAGGATAAGAATAATTGCCCAAGAGAAATCTGGTCTCCTTCTCCTGGGATTTATCACATGGTTTCTCAATCTTCCTTTGCTAACACTGGTCTTTAGTAAAGCTTAAAAATAAGACCAAAGAAAACTCCAAAGGGGATCTATAGAATAAGATAACATAAACTGGGGCATTGAGATGAGGTCCACCCATTCCCTTCAAGAGAAATTAACATGGAGATCTAAACATCAGTGGCCTTTGTCTTTTCCTGAGAAAGCTTTAATATCGGTTAACCCTGTATACATACAAGAGTGGGACTGAGTCATGGTAGAGCTATTAGAGTGACAACTAAGCTTCTATTAAAAAATCTACTTTTGTTTATGTACATGTGTATGTACAAGTATGCATTTAAATATTTTAATTTCATTTTTACTGTTTTTTTTTTAACTGTTTCTAACTCTGATCTAGAATTCATTTTCTAAATATGTCAGTGTGAAATTCTTTTCAGGGCCAAAAATGAAATGTATGGTTCACAGAGCAATTTCAGAGCAGTCAAGTAACCAGAAAAGTGCCATAAGAGAACAGTAACAGCCAAAGTTGGAAGAAGTGTATAGGATCCACTTTTTTATTTTCTTTGGGTCCCACAAGCACAATAGAGCATAGGAGGCCACCTGGTGGTGAAATGAACCAATTAACCATTTAATGTTACACTGAAAAGCAACAGAACAGGAGAGTTTGGATTGTTACAATAGGAGAAAACTAACAGATATTATTGCACAACAGCAGACAGAAAACTGAACTGGGAAATCGTTCAAGTCTGTAGAATAATGTATATTCCTAAGGCATTGCCATAATAGTTATTATTTATACCAGGGATTGGCAAGCTTTTTCTGTGAAGAGCCAGATAGTAAACTATGTTGACCATATGGTCACTATTCAAACTACTCAACTCTATTACTATAGTGTAAAAGCAGCCATAGATACTATATAAATGAATGTGCCTGGCTGTTTTCCAATAAAACTTTATTTAAAAATGGGCTGTGGGCTGGATTTGACCTGTAGGCCATAGTTTGTCAACCCCTGATTCTGTATTATGTATTGAACTGATACTATTTACCAAGCACCAGGTGAACCCCTTACATATATTATCTCATTGAATCCTTATAACAGCCTTTCAAGGTAGGTGTTATTATCCCCATTTCGTAGGTTTGAAAACTGAAGCTTAAAATGTTTAAATAATTTGGTGGAAAATGCACTAAATTCCTTCTACCTTAGAAATGCTTTTTGTGACCTCATTACCATGTTTTTCTCTGTGATTGAACACACTTGTTCTGACCCTCCCTCACATTTATCTTGCAGAGGCTGCTTTTGGTTTTCCCTCATGGTAACTTTGCTCCTGTTTCTCCACTTCATGTTCTCTTGAAATGTTGTTTGTATCTTATCATCTCTTTCTCCATCACTTCTTTTATGTTTAAAAACTTTATGTCAGTTTTTATAACAACAGATGTAAGCAAGCATGAAAAAGAGACAAAAGCAATGTATTAAAAATAGCCACATATACAACAATAAGCCAAGGAAATTGTCATACTGTGTATGCTCCAAATGGAATGTGAGCCAAAAACATGATGCTCACTCTTACATAAATAATATATTATGTATCCACTGGGAGAAGAAGCAGCTCTGTCCCTAAATGGAAAGAGGATTTTTTGGGTCCATTTTTATGTCATTTTCTTTTTCTTTTTAAACTCTATGTTTTAAGGTATACACTATAAGTCATACCATTTCAGACAGGCCACATTCCTCTTCCAAACCATCCATGAACTATTTTATTAACTGTTAATAAGAGAGAGTTGAAAAACCTGCTGGAGAAATCCATGGAGCTTGTTAAAGCCCCTCAAATATATGGATTTACCAGCAGTCTCTCAATATTAGCATATTTTTTCCTACAAAAGAGGATGGAAGTGTTTTCAGATGGAGTATAGACAAAACTGAAATAAATTACTTTAAAAAATTTTAACTTGAAAAGAAAACTGCAAAAGCTTGAAAAATGTGACTTATAGAAAACAGAAGAGGTTTAATTAAAGAGCATGAATTCTCACTGATTTGACAATTAAACCTAACAACAGAGGGGATTTACACCAGATATAAGAAGACTTTGGGGGCAGGGAAAGTTGTTAAACATTTTAACGGGAGGTGGTGGAATTCCCTCTGGAAAGATCTTTAATGGAGGACAAATTCTGTCCTATCTGGAATGGATAAAAAAAACAATCCTTGAAAGAGAGGGAATGAAATGAAGGTCCTTTCTAGGTCACTTGCAGTCCTGAAACTCCACTGAAATTCTCACTTTCCACTGAACTAAATAACTGTACAAAACCTCTAAGAGATTAACTTAGTAATATTCAGGAGAAAACAGTCATTAAGCAGGTGATTCAATTCAGAAAGTATTTATTGAGTGCCAAATATCATCTAGCCCTGGGGAGATGTCCACCCCAGCAGGGCACAGGTCTGAGCAGCAGTGTGGACAGCAGACAGGGAACATAATTATTCACTTCAGTTAAAAATTAAAAAAAAAAAAATCTTTGTGCTCCAATCAGCTTTCTGGAACTATTTCCTGAACTTCGTGAGCTCAAAACTCCCAAAAGAGCTGGCTGTCACATGAGATTTCTGGCAGTACTCATGGTATCCCTGGATCTTTTTGTAAACATAAAAGGCTTCTGACAGTGTTTCCATACTTTATTTCTTTTTCTAACCCAAACTTGGACGGATAGAGCCTCATGAAATTATCATCAAAACATGGATTATAAGATGCTAGCCAAATCTGAATTCTTTTGCTAAATTTCTATGTTGTAGAAAAAGATTTCAATTATCTCAACCCTAAAGATTCATTTATACTTAAGTTTTAGTGAACACGAGGATTTTTACTTGTGGTTTATAAGACAACCATTGTTTCACAGAATGAGTCTTCAGTACCACCAGGCAGATGAGAATGAGGAAGAGGAGAGAAAAATCGTACAGATAGGAAGGTTTATCATGCATATTTTTAAACCTCAGTGTGTCCCAGCTGAAGAAAGCTGAGGAGGAAAGACAAAGTTCAGTAGGAGGACGGTAAACCCAAAAGGATATCAAGGTGGACACAAATAGGGCCAAAAAGTGAATTGATCAGAAACATTTATCAAATTTTAATTTTAAGTGGTATATCTTTTAACCTTTTCTTAAAATTTAAAAATCATTAAAGTTCACAATCACTACATAACAAACATTATAAATGACCATATATAAAGATTTTTTATAAATTATGAATAGTGTAAAACTTTTCAAAATGAAAGTGTGGGGAAAAGTTTCAAAAGTATGTTTCAGCCCTCTTCTGGTATTATAGCAGTGAAATTTAATTTTAAAATTTTCATATTCTGAATTAATTAGCTACAACTTTGGGAAGATGAGTCACTCTTTTAGACTCTCTCTCTCCTCTTTCCCTCTCATCATGATGGACTTGGATTAAAGAGCCAGCCCATGTCTAAGTCCCTTATTATTTTTCTCACCCCCTTCATGATTACATTTTTAGGAACACACACTTATCTGAAGTCATACATAATTTTCTGCAATAAATGTGTCAATAAACTCTCCTACCAACCATGGTACAAAGAACAAATTGTGCCAATATACCTACCATTTCTAATGACTGTTCATGTTCACCTATTGTTTGATTTTTAGATTTTACATTTGCACGGTCTATGTTATACTCATAAGTATAAATAATCATTCTGGTATGTATCTAAATAATCAAGAACATATCAGAGAATAGTATGGTCTGAGAGGCTGGTGACCAGCCAAAGAATTATGGTGATTAGTTGTGCATTTTTGTACAATTTATGTCTCAGACATGGGTGTCTTTGACCTTACCTTCTGCTCTCCCTCTTTCTTTCCCTACCACTCTCTCTTTCTCCCTGATACCAACCTGGCCAAGGCTGAGTACTCTTAGTATTAATAACTGTATTTATTGCATTTTGGTTTTCTAAGAAGAGAGATTTTTATTTTTGTTTTATATACAATATGAAAGACCACAAAGCTTTAGACATAATTATCACAGCATGAGAATAGAATTTTTTTCTTGAAAAAGTAATGAATTGATAGCATAGTTCTGATTAATAAAGTTTAATTATTGAATAAACCATGTTGAAAATATGTTTTTCAACATATATTTATAGTCTATTATGTGCCAGGCATTGGAGATATATTAATAAACAATCAATAAACAGACATGAACCCTGCCCTCCTATAGGAGAGTCTAACAAAAATTACAATAATTCATTCTTAAATTTGGTCCACAGAGTCCAAATCTACCATCATTATTTAAAAATATGCATTTAATTAATAACCAAGTACTCACAGCTAAATTATCCTCAAAGAGGGCTTTCTCAGGGAAACACTTGTCAATGTTAAAAGGGATAATACTATTGTAATGAAGGTGGAAAAATCCAATATGCCAAGATTTATAATATAGAGATGTACTCCAGACTGAAACTTGGCACATATGAAGGAATTTTATATATTTATTTATTAATGCATGATTTAAATGTCTTAGGACTAAAAGCATATCTGGTTCAAGGAATCTGGCTTCATCCAAATTCAGTCCTGATAAAAGATTTTTTTAATTAAATAAGTTAATACATTGTGTATATTTATGCACACACATTTCTGTATGTATAACTCTTCCACAAACTTTCCAATTTTCATTGGTTCAAATGAGATGACAAGGGTAATATAAAAAAATCACAAATTTTCTTTATGCAAATATCTATAAGCATTATAGAATCAACTACTAGGGAAAACAGCTGAAATAGTAAGTTCACATGAGTTTTAGGACAGTATAGATATCCTTCCAGAGAAAAGCTAGAGCTCTGTGGTTCAAGAAAGTTTAGAGGTAAAATAGAAATCAACCCAAAAACAATAAGGGTATAAGCCTGATTTGTTCGTTCCTAGCTTTAGAAAAAGAAAATAAAAATAAAATATATATATATATACACACACACACACATTTATATTTACATAAGTATGTGTGTGCAAGTATGTATGTGTGTTTTGTGTCTTATGTAAATAAACCAAGGTTCAGCAGGAAGACCACTCCTTCCCTCTTAGCTTACCCCAGTGTGCCTCATTAGGAATATAGTGTTGTGGAAGTGCCTAGTTTAAGAATGTATGAGCTTCACAAATGACCACATTATGAAAAATATGCTTAGGAGTGCCCTTGTTTCTGAACACTGAAATTGCTTCCTCTACAGGACTGGAAAATGATTTTTCTGCAAATGATATTTCTATGGAGTATCTCTCCATGGGGACCCTTCTTCAGTAACTTCCTTTGGCAATAACAGGATCCATGAGATTGAATCCTCCTAGGGCAATTCTGCCTTTAGTGCATCACCCAAAAAGCATAAATATTTTCAGCCTTAGCTTTCCCAAATCTGACAAAATACAGGAGGCCCCCGTGAGGCTCAACAAGGCAACACTAACCCAGGACGCTGAGGTGCTTAGGAAAGTGTGGGAGTTTTCACAGAATAGTCTGATGATTAGCTAAAGAGCCAACCCAAGTCCATGATGTTTTCTTTGCAGATGTACCATTAACATTTCTTTCTCTTTGCCATAATAAAGAAATATTTAAGAGGGTGGCTATTCCATTAGTCTAAGTCCTGCAGTGAGGACAATGCCAAGTAGAGCCAACAGCCAATGTTTGATAAACATGTATTATAGTAGGCATGAAAAATAAATCTTTCCAGTTTTAAGCCTCTGAGATTTGGGGATTGGCTGTTTTCTCAGCATATCCTAGCCTAATTTGATTAAGAAACCAGTTCTGTATCTTTTAGGCTAGTCACTTAACCTCTCTGTGTCCTAGGCTCAGCATCTATAAAATAGAGAAAATAATCCTTATGAGCATTAAATAAGATAATGTGAATAGGGCACTGATATAATCAAATAGTAAGATTTCACTAATGTTAGTTTCTCTCTCCCTCCATCCTACTCCCATCCCACACCACACAAACACACATGCACATATAGAATTACACTTCCCTTTTTATCAAATGGTGAAAGAGACAATATCTGGTTTTGGTCCCTTATCTGGATTTCTTCTTTCTACCCACTCCTTTCCCTTCCCAATGCCCTTCCATTTAAGGTAGATGTTAAAAATGGCATTTAATTCAATATTATTTTCCCACCCTTCTCCCCATAGAATATCTGCATCCAGCAGAGTGCATTCTTTTTTTATCTCCCAAAAATGAATCTTAAGAATGGAATTAAAGGCATCATGAACAGTTAATAATAGAGACACCTGGGGTGGGGAATTCCTAATATTCCAAAAATGATATCCCTTGGACAACCACAAATCTAGCTCCTTCTAAAGTTAGACATGGCTATGAGGTAAGGACAAAAAGGAAGGAAGTTAATGAGTTTATGTGTGAAAGCACTGTGCTGTTCACCACTTATTTTGAATAGGTATAAGGACTTCTTTTGAAATAATGAAAACATTAGGTACTTTCTAGCCTTACTTTCCTGCTTTAGGAATACATGCATGAAATTCTAATAAATTATAAAAACTAGAATGATAAGAAACACAAAATATTTAGATTCAAGAGCATATATATCTTATATACATCCTTATAGTTAGAATTATGACTACTAATGACTTCCTGATATTATTACGTGGAACATTAAGCCTAACATTTATCCTTTTTATATCAATTTTCATTTGTCAATGATAATACTGGTTTTTATCTTTAAACTTTGGTACTCTTTATTTAAAATAAAAACAAAACAGAATATATTATCTCCAATTCATACCATCATTGTCTGTGAAGTTTAGTCACACATCTATATTTTTTTCCCAGCTTCAAACCAGATTAGTTCAATATGAATATAACCACTAAAGATAAGTAATTTAAAAATAGGAAATGCTAAAAAGTAGGTGAGGGACATTTCCATGAAGTCATTGACCTGAAACATATACATATTATTATGTAGTTCAGGAGCCAAAGATGTCAGTGAACCAAATACCCTTTCTTATTAGGAATTTAAATGTTCTTCTAATTTATTTTATAGAAACCAGAAAGGAATTTACAAATATCTGGGGTTAAAGCCAAAGCTCTCAGCTTAACAAAGGAGGGAACACTGCACATTCCCATCTAATTAAGTAAAAGTCATTTTTCAAAAAATTAAATTTTTTGCAATTTAATTCAAAATTTTATTAGCAAACTCTAATTATTATTCTGATTGCAATTAATAAAATCTCCCAAACAGGTCAACTTGTTTAAGTGTTATCTGTAATCATTTGGATTTTAACATGATGGTTACTACTTATTACCCTTAAACCAAGCAGCACAATGAGATATTGATTACTTTTAACCTTTAGATCCAAAGATTCAAGAAAGGTCAGAGGAGAGGAACACCCTACCTCTCTTGGCTGGCAAAGGGATTGCCTTCAGGAGAATTCAAATGATTCCCATTGGCTAAGTAGATCTAAGATTATTCTCTGAGCTGACAAGAAATGATTATGCTTTAAAAATAACACTCAGCACATATTTAGTGAGTGTTGCATTTATATAACCAATGGCCTCAGAGGTGCTTCACATCACAGCAAGTCTAAGATTGTTAACCCTTTATCAAGTTTTGTTTGTGGAAGCATCTTTAATGAAACGAGATAGTAAATGTAATAGCTTTCATTGTGGAAAAAAAATCTCATTAAACCAAGATCTCTTGGTAGGCTCCAAAAGGCTGAATACAATCATTGACCAATGGCATTTCTTTTGGTTTTCTTTTTCCATGATGGCATTTAGAAACATTTTTCACATTTGTGCCACTAAAAAGCAATGAGTTCTAGGTAGGGTCCAGCAGAATTACAGGCAAGAAAAACATAACTGTTATGTGTTAGATTAATTTGCAGAACACTTGGCATTATTATTGCCAAGTCGTCAAATTGTTCCAAGTTGTTCCGGAAGGTTGTTATTAATAGTATGTTTTCTGAGGAAAGTTCTGTCTACTTTTGGAACTGCATTTCTGTTGCCAAGGAAACTCCTTTAAGCACAGTTTTCTAGGAGCACACTGCTCCTTTTGTTTGCCAGTGTCCTATTCATATCATCTAAGTAAGCGTTTTACATGCTCCAGCCTTCAGTCCCAAATGTTGAAGTTTTAGTCCATTTAAGTTGCTTTTCAAACATAGCTTATGCCTGCTATGATTTCCCTCACTCCCTTTCTCCCCCCTCTAGTTCTCCTCTCTGCATCCAAACCCCTTCTTTCCCACCTTCTTGCCACTCTCCCATCAGTATGCCCAACTCTTACTACTCAACATTTATTTTTTTAAACAGTTGCATTAGGGAAGATAGTTTTCACAAGTTTTTGATAAATTAACTTTAATTTGAATAATAATTCCATAGGTTGTAGCATGAGTCCTTCAAGTGTTAATTATCTTTTCACTCTAAAATTAATGTAGTCATTTCCTACTGACTCCTCTACCCCATTTATTGAAGTGCTAAGGAAAACATGTCATTGAGTCCTGAGCCAGCCCTGTTGTTGTGATTAAGCGTGGTCACATGGCCCATCTCTGCCAAAAGGAGGGCCCTGAGAAAAGGTGACAAAGACAGTGATTTCCTGTCAGCAAAGAGTACGACAGGGCTGTCTAGAAGTGATGCAAATGAGGGGAACTTTCCCCACGGCTTGTTTGATCCACTCTAGGCCAGAGCGGGCCAGGCCAGGGAGAGAGGGAGCGGCACAATGCCTCAGAGGCCAGCCCAGAGAGCCAACACACCTTCCGGACAGTAGCTCACCCACTAGAGACAAAAACTGCTGGCGGGGCTACCCTTCCTTGCCCCTCCACACACAGAGCCAACTATTTCTTGGCACCCTATTCTCTTTCTCTTTAACATCTTTTTTTTTTCTTTTTAAAAAAGTGATTCAAGTAGGAATTACAGGCTCCAGCATGAACAGTGTCTCATACACTGCTCAGAAACCACATTCATCTACTTTTTCTTCTCCTGAACATTTTCAGGATGAGTTTGGTTCTCTCTCCAAAAAAAAAAAAAAAAGAGGAAGAAAACGAAAAAGAAAAAAAAAATATTCAAGTATTCATAGCAAAACTGATTCATCAAAGCTCAAATTAATATGACAGTTAATCTAAGGACTTTTTGAACTTTAATGAAAATGGAACAACAAATTCATTTCTAGATAAGCAGTGGAGACAGCTGAGGTTTTTCCATTCTGTTCACTTTAAAAATGACTAGATAATGTTATTTGAAATATTATAATGATTTTAAGCATATTCTTCTTATCTTAATGGAGTTTTAATCTAACATACAATTAAGTTATACAATTAATCTACCAAGAAAGAGGTAAAAAATTATCATTAAGTTCTTGTGCTTGATATATTTGGTACATTTTTACCTTGACTGCTTCAATAACTAGTAATTTGTTTCATTCTGAACAATCGAGGCAGAGATGTAAAACTCGGTACTAAAATCCCAATAAGGCTTAATTAACAAAATTTAATTTCTTGACATATACTTCTAGTCTATACACCAACATGTGAAATTTCTTTTTTAAAAAAGCTATTTTAAGTCTAGCTACTGTGACCTGGGACTATGACCCAGCCTAGCATTACATTTTTAGGAGCTCAAGTTCAGTCATAAGGATTATCAAGCCACATGTGAAATTATTTAGACAAATCTGATCTAGAACAAAATAAAAGAGATCTATTCAGAGGGTTGAAATTTGTGAATTTATAAAATATAGGAATAGCATGATTAATCTGTTTTCTATGATAAGTGCATATCTATGACAACTTCATTTTGGCAGCAATAGTTATAACAATAAGTCAACTATGTCCCATATTTCTTCTTTTATTTTATATTTCTTATTCATCAGAATTTCTAATCCTATTCCATACACATTTCTTTTAAAAGTCATAATCCTTGTCTTTTAACACACACTCAAATTCTCTATAGTAACACTTTTTCCTATTCCTTTAAAATTTACCCTTTTCTCTTTTATCTATTTTTTTTCCCTAAACCAATTCTATCCTTTTTGTTTGTATTTGGGTTTTTTAAAGCATTTTCTTATCTATTCATCCTCCCATGACTTTTTCTAAGTTTCAAAACATTAGGGGGGTACAAATGTTTCTGTTACATGGATAGCCTTTATAATGCTTAAGTCATGGCTATTAGTATGCCCATCACCTCAATGGTGTTCATTGTACCTGTTAAGTAGGGGTTTTTTTTTTTTGTTTTTTTTTGAGATAGAATCTCACTTTGTTGCCCTGACTAGAATGAGTGCTGGTGGCATCAGCCTAGCTCACAGCAACCTCAAACGGGCTCAAATGATCCTCCTGCCTCAGCCTCCCAAGTAGCTGGGACTACAGGCCCGAGCCACCACGCCTGGCTAAATTGTTTTGTTGTTGCTATTTTTAGTTGACTGGCTAAATTTTTTTTCTATTTTTAGTAGAGACGGGGTCTCACTCTTGCTCAGGCTGGTCTCAAACTCTTGACCTCAGGTGATCCTCCTGCCTTGGCCTCCCAGAGTGCTAGGATTACAGGCGTGAGCTACCGAGCCCGGCCTGTTAGGTAGGCTTTTACTCTTCCACCACTTTCCCCCTCCCCACTTCTTTATTTCCAATGACTTTTACTTCTCTCTGTGCCCACTGATTAATTCCAAATTATTAGGAAGTACATGTGGTGTTTGTTTTGCCA
>CAUYPO010009094.1:0-46014 GCA_963574435.1 Cheirogaleus major
AGCCTCCCGAGTAGCTGGGACTACAGGCACGCGCCACCATGCCCGGCTAATTTTTTCTATATATTTTTAGTTGTCCAATTAATTTTTTTCTATTTTTAGTAGAGATGGGGTCTGACTCTTGCTCAGGCTGGTTTCGAACTCCTGACCTTGAGCGATCCTCCTGCCTCGGCCTCCCAGAGTGTTCACTATTGTCTTCTATATTGATGGTTACTCACTCCAAAAAGAGGTGTGGGGCTTGTCTGCTTTTAAATTTTGTTTCTGTGAGTCTTGCTAGGTGCCCATGTGTTTTTGCTTCATCAATGTGACATTAGAAATTAGTATCCTTGTTCTTGGCCAGTAAGAATAGTAAAGACACTTTTTGTGCATAGATGGTTTTACAATCACTATTCTTACTGGCCTAATATGGCCTTCTAAAACTAAATTAGGCTAGGTATGGTGGCTCATTCCTGTAATCCCAGCACTTTGAGAGGCCAAGGCAGGAGGATTGCTTGAGGTCAGGAGTTGGAGACCAGCCTGGGCGACATAGTAAGACTCTGTCTCAGGTATATCTATCTATACAATCAATCAACCAATCAATAAAATTAGCCAGGTGTGGTGGTGCACACCTACAGTCCTAGCTTCTTGGGAAGCTGAGGCAGGGGATCACTTGAGCCCAAAAGTTCAAGGCTGCAGTAAGCTGTGATTGTACCACTGTACTCCAGCCTGAGTGACAGAATAAGACCCTGTCCCTCAAAAAATAAAATAAAATAAAAACTGGGAATGCTTATGAATTATATTTGCACTTGCTTCATTTCTAAAGACTTGGCTTTGAAAATATCTGCTTAGATGCCAATTTGTATGGCTCGCAAGTGAAAACTTGGTATATTTTTATCTGTTTACAATGTCCTGTATAATGAATACACACAAGTTTCCAATCAGAGAGGAAAAAACCTTAGACTAAACTTCTAAAACTTAACTATAAAAAGATTATTTAAAAAAGAATGAGTCATCTTCTGTAACACAAAACATCAATACTTTAGACAACCTAATTCTGACTGACATCTGAGTGCCAATCAATACCCCCCAAAGTACTATAGGGGTCTGGCAACTGATTTCTATTCTTGTATTCTGTAAGAGATAAGGAAGTGCTAGGTGTGGGAACAAGTAGAAAAAAGAAAAGGATTGGTCTTCAGACCTAGCAGAAAAACCTGAAGATGACATTATGAAGTAAAAGACATGTGCCTACTGATGTAGACATGTACATATCAGCAGAAAACTCTAAAGATGCTTCCCAAAACAGTGATTAGTAGGATTTTTGACATTTTAACTCTTTCTCAAAGAGGATTTCCCCCCTTAAACATCGGCTACTGATAATAAGAAAATACAAAAAAGAAAAAAAATATATGATGAATATAGATATAAAACTCTGAAAAGAAAAAAACATTCAAATCCTCTGAGCCCTGTTAAGTGTTAAGGTCCCAACAGTAACTGGAAGGTATTAGAATAGTGATTAAGCCATTTGATTATGTGTGGAAATGTCCTGATCCAAGTTAAATTCAAAGGCCTCTGATGCATACCGTGTTCTAAATGAAAAATCTTGAGCTGGGCAGGCTGTCTCTCTCCATACCCCAGGCTGACTTTCAGTGGCCACTTCCTATTTGCTTTCAGCTCTATTATTACCCCTCTGCATGCGAACATCAAAAATGACAATAAAGAGTGCACCTACCACTCTTTCAGCTGGTAGTTGATGACAATTTCTCCAAAAAGAACAACATATGTTTCTGTAGTATTCAAGGTGCTGGGCAAATGGTTTAACATTTCTACTAAGAGGGAATTTCTACAAATCCCAGAGACCGATGAATGTCAAAACAAGGCTAAGCCTCCTGCTCCCTGGAGTGGCGGGAGGGGGCACTGGCACGCAGGCACCTGTGCTGAACACTACTGTAATGTGATAATGTTGCCCCACTCTGTGAGCTGAGGGCAGCAGGGCTCACACCTTTCATCACTTGCCCAAAGACAAGATGAGCCGAGGTGAAAATGGATTGGGCAACTATACAATGTCATCTCCTATCACTTTCTTCTATACTGAAAGAATGACATAGCTCCAGAAGGAGTTCTGTCGGTTTCTTTTTCATTTGTGTTGTTTTATTTTTTATTTATTTATTTTTTTGCGACAGGGTCTTGCTGTCACCTGGGCTAGAGCACAGCGGCATCATCATAGCTCATTGCAGCCTCAAACTCCTGGGCTCAAGCAATCCTCCTGCCTCAGCCTCCCAAGTAGTTGGAACTATAGGCATGCACCGCCACATCCAGCGAATTTTCCTTTTTTTTGTAAATACGGGATCTTACTATGTTGCCAAGGCTGGTCTTGAACTCCTGCCCTCAAGTGATCCTCCTGCCTCAGCTTTCCAAGATGCTAGGATTACAGGTGTGAGCCACTATGCCTGGCCTGTGTTGGTTTATTTTAATATTTCAATCCTGTATTGCATGTAAGAACAATCTATAGATACAGGATGTTGGGTAGATGAAAGAGAGAAAACCTAGATATAGGATCACTGTTAACCTTGGGACAATGTTAGTCCAAACTCTGATTATGTCTTTAAGCATCCCTCTACTTCCCTATTAGCAATTTTCCTCCTTTAATATGCATAAAATCTATAAGATAAGAAAGCACTGGACAACTCATTCACCTTGAAGTGTGAATAAGCAAACTTACCTTTCATATCTATAGGGTCCATTGCATTTTAATGGGGAAATTCCTTACTCAGAAATAGTGAACTCCCTAAATTTCAGGCATAAGCTCTAGGATTGTAGAACTTCTGTCCCAACCTCGGAGGGCTGTTGCGAGGACTGAGTTAATTTGGCTAAGGCATCCAATGAACATTAATTATCATTATATATTAAGACTACCACAGCCTATCAGCTAGGAACATCCTGGATTCAGTTAAGGGCATATTGCCTGGGAAACAATTTTTCATTCAGTAGAAGTAGTTATGGCACCATACTTGAATTCACACCAAGATGGTCCACAGCAAGAGGATTGATCATAATAGGTCCAAAACCTACTTTCTTTTAGGTGGTGAACTCTGCTCATTTGGCATTTGCTTGATGGTTTCAGCAAAACATTAGGACAAGAAGCAAAGGTGAATAAGCTCCTCTCCGTGGCACTCACCGTTCCTACTAAGGGGTACAGAAAACCAGCCCCAACGCTGGCGCGGATGTCACGAATAGGCAGAACAAAGCCTGTAGGCACGCCTTTTTGCTCTGGGTTGTGAGACAAGGACAAGTGTGTCTTGGCCATGCAGATGGGTAGATTCCCAAAGCCCTGGGGAAAGAAGCGAACAAAGGTAATGACAATGCAACAAAAAAATCTGGGCATTGTGATTATATAGACTCTCCAATTTATTGGAAACATTTAACTCCTTTTATAGCCATCTGTACGTCACCGTCCTCTAGCTTAGTTATTACGCATCAATAAGCAGAATCTCTATTGAGCGATGGAGGTAAGTATTTATAACTATATTCTGTAGGTGAATATTTTATTTCCATCTAAATAACCAGTTAAAAATAATAGTTTGGAATAAACATGAGAATAAAACTGGAGATGTTCTCAATATTTTAGTAATACATTCTGTATTTTCTCATGGCCTTTCTACACATTCACATACCACCTGTGGATAATGAAGAACCTGGGACTGGACCACCCGACCCAAACCCAGTGTTCCATGAGAGAAGGCCGCACCCCAGAGAAGTGAAGCAGTGGGTGCTCAGTGGGGCTGGGAGAACTCGGGGATTGCGGCTCCAAGCCCTGCTTTGTCAAGAGTTGAAAGAACAAACCAACCTACCTGCTTTGTGTAGACTTCGGCTTTGTGCTGAGCTTCAGGGAGTAATTCAATGTCATCTGCCCCATAGATCTTCTGCGCAATGATCCTGATTTTATCCTCAACTGGGAGCTAATGCCCAAGAAAGAGAGAGTGGACATATGTGAGGATGATTAACCGGGACATGGCCACATTCCAGGTCAGAGTCCCCAAAAGGGCCAGATGTTTTTCTATATATTTATAGATATGCAATTAGTTTGATGTTTATTGGGTTAGAAACATTTTCTTTTAATACCAAGCCCCAGCTTTAAAGAGTGGAAAACATCCCACAGAGGTGAAGTTACAGATATGTATCAATAGATAGATATGTGTATGTGTATATAGATACACACATACATATATATTAATGTATATGTTAAGTGAGGTTTTAAATATATATTTATGTAAGTATAAAAATATATATATGTAAAATCTAAGTGCATCATAAACAATATCACTGATTACCCAAGAATAATTATTTCTTCATAAATAAAAAGCATATAGATATTCTAATACTAGAGATCTGTCTTGTCAAACCAGATCTGGGATACTGTTTATGAAATGAGACAACCCATATCCACCCACATAACCCCCAATTTGTGTGAGAGGTAGATGCTCCTGCTCAGGCAGGAGGATTGCTTGAGCCCAGGAGGTTGAGACCAGCCTGAGCAATAATGAGAGCCTGTCTCTACAAAAATAAAAAAGATAAATTTAGCCAGGCATGGTGGTGTGCTCCTGTAGTCCCAGCTATTTGGGAGGCTGAGGCAGGAAGATTGCTTGGGCCCAGGACTCTGAGATTGCAGTGAGCTATGATGATGCCACTGTACTCTAGGCCAGGCAACAGAGCGAGACCGTATCTCAAAACAAAAAGAAACAAAAATCCATATTAGCCAAGTTTTGTTTTTTGAAAGGAGCAATAATCCATCTATAAAAATAAAATTCCCCCTATTCCAAAATTATTTCCCACTATTATAATGAGTGATATAATTTACATAAAGGCTTAGTATAATGGATATATGAATAAAGTGAATATTTAATAATGGTTTTATAAAGATGCTACACAGGTTACTTTCATATGCATCTTATAACTGGAGCTCTTTAAATGCCAAAGCACATTCAGAACTTATGAAGCAAAAGCATTTTGGTGGGGGGGGGGTGATTTAAGACTAGCAGATGCTGAATAAGACAAAAAGTGGCAGCCTCCTGTTTGTCAGAACAGAGAAGAGTTCCAAGTAGAAATGGGTTATGAAGTCCTTATTAACCCACTCTTCTTCCAGGTCTCTCACTGGCCTTCAAGAACTGGAGTTCCTGCCTTAGGTGCTACGGATAGGAGCTTGGAGAGAATATCTATTAATGCTTTCTATTTGTGTGCAAATTTGTGTTTATAGCATTTTCTAAAAAGATGATTGATTAAACAGACTTTCAAACTAGTCTATAAAACCAAGGCTCAATAGGAGAATGTCAATGACAACAGGAGAATGAATGTTAATTACCCACCAGCATACTGTATTTGCAAGGGGCAAGGAGAAACAAGAGAACACTGAAACTCAATAATAATAGTTTTTTCCTTCCAACTTTTTATGGCTATTTTTTAAAGTTTGTCATTATCTTTGAAAAACCAAGCCAAAAACTGCCTAGAGAATACAAACAGAATGAACTATAACATATATCCCATGTTCTTGACAAAGTTTCCCATTACTATGGACATACTACTTAATGTCTAATCATATCCTGAAATACATGGAACACAGAATTGAAAACAAAATACAACGCTAACATAACCACCTTTTCCTTTCATTTTTTTTTTTTTTTTGAGACAGGGGTCTCGCTTGTTGCCCAGGCTAGAGTGCAGTGGCATTGTCATAGTTCACTGCAACCTAACTCCTGGACTCAAGAGAGATTCTCCTGCCTCAGCCTCCTGAGTAGTAACTGGGACTACAGGCACATGCGACCATTCCTGGCTAAATTTTTTTAAAAAATTTTTGGTAGAGATGGAGTCTTGTTATATTGCTCAGGCTGGGCTCAACCTCTTAGGCTCAAGCAATCCTCCTGCCTCAGTTTCCCAAAGTGCTGGGATTACAGGCGTGAGTCACCGTGCCTGGCTAGAATAACATTTTTCTGAACAAACTTTATTGTATCATAAAATATACAGGGCTACGACTTGAGCTAGATTTAATTTAATTTACTTAGTGATGGAAAAAATGATGACGCTTGCTAGAATACTTTGGTTTTACACCTGAGATTTTCTCTGAACTTGAACACTCTACCAGGAAGTGCGCCTGGTAGCACACTTCTTTCCTCTATTATTGAGAGTTGATCAGAAAGTTTTGATGTAGCCCCTTGCCAATTTGCTACAATGTGATTGATGCCTTGAGTTAAAGGCTACAATGAACTCCACACTTGGTCTATATGCAACCCTCTTTTCTGTCACCAAAAGGAACTATACCATGAGCTTTTTCAAAAGTCAGGATATGAGCCAACCTCTCTGGTATTACTAGCCTGTACCCCCTACTCTGTAAGCAGCAACATGCATTCATGAGAAAAGCTGTTTAGAGCTGAGAGTCCGGGCTGTGGCTGTGTAACTCACCTATGTGGGAATCAAACCACATAAGCTGAAGCATCGAGCTCTAAACAGAGGATGCCACACTGAAATTTCATTATGCTTTTTTTTGGCATACAGCAAGTAACCCACCTGGAGGTCATAAAGGAGTCGGAAGCTGCTGGGTGCCTGTGCGGCTCTCTGGACAGCCTGCGCCAGGGCTAAGGCACCCTTGCCCCCTTCTGCCCAGTGAGTGCACTTCACAGCATCAAAAGCTCCATGCTCTCTGGCAAGGCGGATGACGAGGTCCAGCTCAGCTTCTGTATCCGTCCTGAAAAGGCAGTGCTTCATGTTAAACAATGGAAGATGGCCAGAGCAGACAGAATCTGTCTTCTTTTTGCCATTAAAACTCATGTGAATTATCCACTGATAACTGGACACTAATCAAGAAACACTGCCCGGGTTTGAATCTCAGCTCCATGACTTACAAGAGTGACTTTTGGCTAGTTACTTAATCTGTACTGGCCTCGATTTCCACATGGGTAAAATGAGAATAATCACAGCACTTATTTCACTGGGATGTCATGAGGCTTAGGTGGTAATACATGGAAAGTACTTGCTTGGAACATTCCCACAACACCATAAAGGAATCAATAAATATGAGCTTTTAAAAATTTTGCTTCCCAGTCCACCGTGGTGAGGCCATTATAACAAAACCCAAAGCCGCACTACGATACCTAAACAACCCACACAAGTTCTTGCATGAACACTTTAAGCTCAGTATGTTCAACTCTTTGTGAAGACAACATCCCACCAGACCTAGTGAAATAATGGAAAGCTGTAGGCCTATGACCTTCTATTAACACAAAAGGCCTCTAAAGACCAAAAGAGAACATTTAACTTCAGGTTTGGGTGCTTTCCGCTTCACCCAGTGGAGAAGGAGGCCCACAGGCACCAAATCTGACTTCTGGACCCTCGGTGGCTAAGCTGGTGGGTTTTCTGCAATGCATGAGGTTCCTGTCACGCATCACGCTAAATCACGGGCTATAACCAATAGCAGTAACTAAAGAACGAAATAAAGCTAAAAGTAGTGCTATACAATCAGCTCCAGGAAATGTTTTCTGACCATTTTCCACATCCTCCTTTTCTCTTACACGCTACACTTACTTGAACGCATTCACAGCCACTACAACTGGAACTCCAAACATTCTGGCATTTTCAATTTGTTTCTTCAAGTTACTGAAGCCTTTTTCAACCAGCTCCAGGTTCTGTAAAAACAACAGTGAAAGGTCTGTGAGGTCAGAGAGCAGAGCTGAAACAGTTGCAGGTTCTTCTTAAATGGGAAACTTACTCCTGGAGTCAGTAGCCATTCACTGTCAGGACAAGGAAGCGAGCCAACAAGAGCAAAGGTCCCTGATACATTTCCTACACTGTGGTGGGTGGGTGCCGAAGAGGAGGGCTGCTTTAACTCGAGCCTATGACACTGGAGCAGAGCTGTGCCTGTTCTCCAGCTGTCTTGAAAGCGCTAGAGCTGGTGTATTTGCTGTCATTATGCCATACGTAATAGCTTATCTGCTGTTCGAAGGGTACTAGTTGCCCCTACCCAAATTACATTTACAAACTATGTGTTTATAGAGTTTATGTACGCATAGGGTACAATGATACAAACTGACTCTACTCAAGAGATCACAAACCCTTCTATCTGATGACAGTGCCTGGCACAAAAGAAGCAATTCACTATACGACTACTATAAATACTACCAGGAAATGAAGTCATCAGTGATGCTTTCAAAGGTTTTAATGAACTCAACCATGAACTTTCACTAGGGCCAATAGATAAGATAAATGCCACCTTTAAGAACCAAAACTATGAAATCTAAAGGGTGGTAATTAAGCAAACATACCTTTGAGTATGTTTACTACGGCAGTGCTTGCAGCATTGGAAAATTACAATTACAAGCCTCCTTCAATAGGGGACTAGGCCAATGAATTGATGTATACACTCAATAAATATTTATCATGCAGATGTTATGAAAGTGAGACCCATCTGTGTTAACATGGAACTTGTCCAAGATGTACTAAAGCTGTAAGACTATGGAGAGCTTAATTAATTCCATTTTTGGACAAACACAAAAACACATGTGTATAATTCATGAAATGTTTTTAAATGTTGAGAAATATACACCAAACTGTTAAGGGGACACAACTCACATACATTACATTCTTGTAATGTTTAATTTTTTTTTCTTTTTGGCTGGGCATGGTGGCTCACACCTGTAATCCGAGCACTCTGGGAGGCTGAGGCAGGAGAATTGCTTTTTTGAGATCAGGAGTTCGAGACCAGCATAAGCAAAAGCAAGAACCTGTCTTTATTAAAAATAGAAAAAATTAGCCGGGCATGGTGGCATGTACCTTTAGTCCCAGCTACTTGGGAGGCTGAGGCAGGAGGATCACTTGAGCCCAGGAGTTGTAGGCTGCAGTGAGCTATGCTGACACCACTGCACTCTACCCAGGGTGACAGAGCAAGACTCTGTCTTAAAAAAAAAATTTTTTTTTTTTTTACAAAGGATATGTTACTACTATAAGCTTAAAAATATGTTAAGTATTTCTACAATAAAAATATAATACTCTTCTGTAAAAATACACATACTGGATCATGAGCAAAATCCAGCAGTAATAGTGCATGGTTTATGCATCCCCAAAACAGCAAAAAAAGTAGGTGGAATAAAGGTTCAAAACAACTAGGATCATGATAAATGTGACTTATCTTTTTTTTCCTTTTAATAATTGAAAACTAAGATTAGAATTTACTTGGTATTCTAAAGATCACTGCTAATTCTTTACCTCTAGTCACATGAAAACCAATTAATATGTAAGACTGATTGAGAACACTTTTAAATAAGTAGAATTTCTTAAATGAAGACACCAGCTGGGCCAGCTAGGGGCAGTCACTGTAATTAGACACAGGAAAGGCTGTGGGGTGGCAGGAGGGCCAGAACTGTGAATTCCCCTCCTACGCGTGAATCACACAAATGGCCATAAAAGGCAACTCTTAACTCAGAGGACAGGCAGACTCAAGGCACTGACAATATTTTTCTAGCGAATTTTGAAGCACTTCGTTTCAGGCCTGCACAATGACCCTGTATTGCTTGATAATTTAAAAGCTTTAGGAAAAGGCAGAAAAATTGAATTAGCAGTGACAGCAGCTGAACTTACTATCTTATCTAAGGGTCTGTCTCTCATGTAACCTCTGACTGGCTCTAGAGATGTTTCTTTGATGGTAAATGATATAAATATGAAAAGGTTTGAGTTCACAATTGTTCTTTGGGCTCCTGTTTGATGCTATAAACCAAATCAGTTTATGGAAGCTTTGCCTAGAAAAACAACCAGGATCCTGACCATATCTTGGCTCTTTTTGTTTTGGTTTTTTTTGGGACAGAGTCTCACTTGGTTGCCCGGGCTAGAGTGCCGTGGTGTCAGCCTAGCTCACAGCAACCTCAAACTCCTGGGCTCAAGCGATCCTCCTGGGTAGCTGGGACTACAGGCATGTGCCACCATGCCCGGCTAATTTTTTCTATATATATTTTAGTTGGCCAATTAATTTCTTTCTATTTATAGTAGAGATGGGTCTCGCTCTTGCTCAGGCTGGTTTCAAACTCCTGACCTTGAGCGATCCGCCCACCTTGGCCTCACAGAGTGCTAGGATTACAGGCGTGAGCCACCGCGCCTGGCCATGATCTTGTTTTCTGCTGTCAGGATGTTAACACTCGACAGTAACAGTTTGGACATTTAACATTTCTGACTTCTAAAATTTTTTAGTATATTTCTTTAGCTAATATTTTTAAACCTTTTATTTTAAACCTATTATTTTTCTTGATCTTGTTTATTCTTATGTTTTTAGAGTCTTACTCTATTGTATCACATTCTTTAAAAAATGCTTTTTATTGTGAAATGTAGCAAACATACTGAAACGTTATCAAAACACAAATGCACACTTTAATGAATAATTTTAAGTGGAACTATCAGCCAGGTCAAGAAGTAGAATATTGTCAGTCCTCCAGCAATCTAGACTCCTAGTCAAAATGCTCTCCTTGTTGGTATAAGTAGTCCCTAATCTGACTTTTAACGTATTTATTTCCTTGTTCATTATAATTTTACCTTCTCTATATTTACTTTTAAAATACCTTAATTTTTCTATTATAGAAAGTCTCATATAGACTTTATATATATATAGATATTTATTGTATATGTTCTTTTTTTGTTTTGCTCTGCTTCTCAAAATTATGCTTGTGTGTGTCTTTCATGGTGCTGCAGATACCTGTAGTTCATTTATTTTCATTGTTGTATCATTTTCTATTGTATGACTATACCACAGTTTGTTTATATGCTATACTTTGGTCAAGATTATCATGATATTTGCCTAAGAGAACTTTTAATTTTCTTACCTTTTTTCTGCCTTTGGAACAATTCTCTTTCCCTTAATAGTGTAGTCAGATATTAACTTGGAAATCTGTTACATGTAAATAATTTGAGAATTTAAATAAGAGATCAAAATCATTAATGAAGTTTTCTTATTATCTGTTATTTTACTTTCAAGACTACAGTCTATAATATACTTTGTTTCTAAATATTTCATTTATATTATATACCTGGCCATCAGAAAAGTTAATTAAATTCAGCAAATATTTGAGCATTGAGCATCTACTATGTGCCAGCACTGTCGTAGGTGCCAGGATTGTAGTATTTTAATAGATTAGTGTTTTATTCGTGATATATTGTTAAAATAAAGCCAATATGTTTTTGTTTTAGGAAAGATTATAGTACAGAAAAGTATAAAGTGAAAAGTTTACCTTTCAGTTTCTTCAGCTCTATACCCAGCATTAAATTTTTTGACTATCCTTTCTAGGAAAAAATGTAATAATGTTATATATCTATATCCTTAAAATATTACACAGTGAAATCTTGCTTTAATTATGAAACTGCCAGAAACTTAAATTAGTAAAAGAACTAAAAATAGAAACAATGCTTCATCTTCTCCTTCTTCTCCTTCTCCTAATTTTTCCCTCCCTGATTTATTATAAAAGCAAGAATCATGGTAAACACTCTACTTTTATATATTAAAAATCATAAGATTTATTTATAAGATATGATAACATTTACCTATGGGAAATAATAACTTTGAATTGCTATATATCTGTATTGTTGGTTTTTTCCCCACCTTAGGCATTGTTGGAGACCATGTTTGGTGTAAAAGTAATTATAACAGGTGATGCATTTGTTCCTGGAGAAAGAAGTGTCATTATCATGAACCATCGGACAAGAATGGACTGGATGTTCCTGTGGAACTGTCTGATGAGATATAGCTACCTCAGGTTGGAGAAAATTTGCCTCAAAGCCAGTCTCAAGAGTGTTCCTGGATTTGGTAGGTTATTCCCACACTATTTTAAGTGGTTCATTCATTTTATATGTAATGTACCCATAGTAACACTATAGAATAACTTGGTAAAGTCTACTTAAACATTAAAACCATTCCCATTTATTTTCCTCCCTGAGCCAAAAACAATCCCAGTTTCTTTTTTCCTTAGTGGATCTGTTATGACAGATGACTTTATTTTAATCTCTTTTTTGAAACATTTTATTCTGGACAGGATCCAGGAACCACTAAATGTTCTCTTTTAATGTTATATATACTATTTTAACAGGCTTGGCTGATGTACATTTAATTTATTTAGGAGCATATATTATAAAACTACATAAATAAAAACCTATAAATTACCATTCATGGTTCATGCTAAAGTAAACTGTCCACTAACAGTTTTAAGGAGTCTTCTCTTGGATGAATGGTTTGTACCCTTTTATCTTAGTCTATCTTAAATCAAACTTCAAAAAAAATGTGAGTCAGTTCAATTTGGGTATATCTTCAGGGGAAGGAAAACGGTAAAAGAGTCTCTAATAATTTGTTATATGCCACTATGTGCAGAATACATTATCTTGTTTAAACCCAATAACCATATATCATAACATAATCCCATTGTTAAAGATAATGGAGTTTAAGAATGTTAAGGAATTTGCCTTATTGCACATAGATACTATGGGGTAGAAATAAATTATGAAACCTGGTCTTTTTGGCTGCAGGTTGTCAAGACCCAAGAAAGATTTAATTTTAGATAAAATATTTAATTTATGTGTATTATAACTAACACATACATTGTACAAAATCAAAAGCTACAAAGAATTCTAGACAGAAAGTAAATTTCTATCCCATCCCTGCTCTATGGTCACTCAATTCTCTCTTGAAAGCAGTTGTTACCAGTTGTTTCCAGAGATAATTCAATGCATGTATAAACAGATCCATTTGCTACATCCATTTTTTAAAAAAAGAAATGGGTGTAAGAAATATATATACTGTACTTCACCTTTAAAAAAATATTTAGCAATATATCTTAGAAATTATTCCATGTCTGTACTATAACTGCCTTATTTTTTTTAAATAGTCTCCTAGTATTCTTTTGTAGGGATACATATTTTTAACCTGTCCCCTATTTAAGTCTTTTCCAATCTTCAGCAATTACTAATAATGTTGCAGTGATTTTCTTTGTCTATGCAGCATTTCACATAAGACTGAATTTATCAGTAAAAATTTTAATCTAGATGAGAGTATGAGAGGTTCTGTTTATAGGACTTGAAGCAATTTATACTTCACACAGCAATACATAAGACTCTTTCATTACAATCTCACCAACATAGCACTATGAAACATTTGGGTCTTTGTCAAACTTATAGTTGGATAAAAAATATATTTCAGTGTAGGTTTATATTGATTTATGTTATTATAAGTGAGGTTGAACACTTTTTCTGTTGGAATGTTTGTCTTTATCAAATGTTAGATTATACAAATTCTTAGCAAAAATATTAGCATTTTGTCTATGATAGGTTGTAAATATTCTTTCTGTCTCTTGTCCTTTTTTGTTATTTAGGGTATTGTTTCCTATGTGGAAATACTGTTTTTATGCAGTCAAACTGATCAATTTTGTGTGCCATTTGGATTTTACAGCAAACTTAATTTTCCATCATGCTTTCGTGGTTTGTCATACTTATCTTAGTATAAGCTAGGAAAAAGGAACTTCTTTTTATCCCCTGAAATAGGTATTCAGCCTAGTACTCTTTACTGAAAAATTCATCTTTTCTTAACTAGTTTGAAATGTCACATTTTATCATATTTCATTTTATTCCAAATTCCCATTTGCTTTTAGGGCCTATTTCTAGACTTTCTGTTCTCTTCCATTGCTCTTTCTGTCTAATCATGCACTAGCACCAGGCTGTTTTAGTTATCATAGCTTTATAATATTTTATTTTTAATATATTACTTACATATAATAAAATTAACCGATTTTAAGTTGCATATAATCATGTAACTCACAACAGTCAAGTTAGTTGTCAAAGGTTTCTCTCACCTTAAAAATGTATGTGCCCTTTTGCACCCAAACCCCTGGATAATATGGTAAATGTATGTTTAACTTTATAACTTAATGCCATGCTATTTATCCTATTTTATATTTTTACCAGCAATATATGAGAGAGTTCCAGTTGTCTCATATTTTTGTCAACTCTTGATATTATCAGTCTTTCTGACTTCAGCTATTTTCTTAGGTTTGTAGTGGTAACTTATTGTGGTTTTAATTTTCATTTCTCTTAAGACTAAGAATTTTGATTATCTTTTCATGTGCTTATTGGCCATTCCTTTATTTTGTTTTGTGAAGATTCTGTTCATAACTTTTCTACTTTTTTTATGAGTTGTTTCTCCTCTCTTTCACTATAAGAGTTCTTTACAAATTCTGGATATAGGCCTTGTCAGATATACATTTTGCAGTTTTTTACTCCAGTCTGTGTTTTGCCTTTCTACTTTTTATTTTTAACCTATCTTTCAAAGAGCTAAATTTTTGATCTTCATCACATCCATTTTGTCAGGTTTTTTTTTTTTTTTTTTAAATTGCTTATGCTTTTGGTGTTCTATGTGAAAAATCTATGTCTAACCCAAGGTTACAAACATTTTTTCCTTCTTTCAGAAGTTAAATGGTTTTATTTCTTTATGTCTGTGATCCATTTTGATTTAATTTTTACTTAAAAGTCTGCCTAACACATTTTTTGAAAATTGGTTGTCAGTATAAGTGTTGATTGTTTCATTGTTCTATATGTCTATATCCTCATGGCAGCATCATACTGTCATGATTACTATAATTTTATAGCCAGTGTTGAAGTAGTTCTTTTTAAAATTGTTTTTAGCTATTTAAATCTTTTTCTTCTTCATTAAAATTTTAAAATAAGTTTGTTAATTTCTTCCAAAAAGCCTATTAAGTTTTTATTGTGATTGCATTGAATCTATAGCTTATATTTGCCTTCTTAACACTATTGAGTCTTCAAATCCATGAGCATGGTATGTCTCTCCATTGATTTATTTTTCTTTTCTTTTCCTCTCCTTTCCTTCCCCTTTTCATTTTTTTGAGACAGAGTCTAACCTGGGCTCAAGGGATCTTCTTGCCTCAGCCTCCCAAATAGCTGGGACTATAGGCACACACCACCACGCCTGGCTAAGTTTTGTACTTTTTGTAGAGACAGAGTCTCGCTTTGTTGCCCAGGCTGGTCTCAAACTCCTGGCAGTCCTCCTGCCTTGGCCTCCCAGAATGCTAGGTTTTAGGCATGAGCCACCATACCCTGCAATTTAGTTCTTCTTAATTTCTCTTTGCAATACTTTTAGTTTTCTACATAAGAGTCTTTCACATCTTGCATTAAATTTGTTCCTAAATATTTTCTTAAATACTATTTTGGAGTAGTTTTTAAAATTTATTTTCTATTAATGATTGGTTGTTGCTAGCATATAGAAATGCAATGGATTTTTGCATCTTTCAGCCTTGCTAAATTCAATTATTCTACATGCTTATGGGTTCCTTGGAGTTTTCTACATACATAAATGTATTACGTGTTTGTAAATATAATTTTACTTTATTTCCAACTTCTATGCTTTTATTTATTCTTCTTGACTTACTGCACTGGCTGTTCCTCTAGTATAATGTTTAGTAGAAGTGTTGAGAACAGACATCCTTGCCATGTTCCTGATCTTAGGTAGAAGGCATTGAACCTTTCATTGTAGAGTATGATGTTAACTGTAGGTTTTTCACAGATGCCCTTAATCAGGTTGAGGAAGTTCCCTTCTATTCCTGGTTTGCTGTGACTTATCCCATAAAATGATGTTGAGTTTTTATTTTATGCTTTTTTTGTTTTTTCTTTTTTGAGACAGGGTCTTGCTTTGTCACCCAGGCTGGAGTGTAATGGTGCAATTATAGCCTCAAACCCCTGGGCTTAAGCAATCCTCCTGCCTCAGCCACCTGAGTAGTGGGACTACAAGCATGTGTCACCATGCCCAGCTAATTTTTAAATTTTTTATAGATGTGAAGTCTTGCTATGTTTCCCAGGCTGGTCTTGATCTCCTGGCCCCAGTCTGTCTCCTGCCTTGGACTCCCAAAGTGCTGGAATTACAGGCATAAGCCACCATGCATAGCCATTTAATACTTTTTTTTATATCCATTAAAATGATATGAGGCCCGGTGCAGTGGCTCATGCCTGTAATCCTAGCACTCTGGGAGGTCGAGGCGGGTGGATTGTTTGAGCTCAGGAGTTCGAGACCAGCCTGAGCAAGAGCAAGACCCCATCTCTACTAAAAATAGAAAAAAATTAATTGGCCAACTAAAACTATATAGAAAAAATTAGCTGGGCATGATGGCGCATGCCTGTAGTCCCAACTACTCGGGAGGCTGAGGCAGGAGGATTGCTTGAGCCCAGGAGTTTGAGGTTGCTGTGAACTAGGCTAATGCCACAGCACTCTAGCTTGGGCAACAAAGTGAGACTCTGTCTCAAAAAAAAAAAATGATATGAAATTTTTTTTTCTATTAATATTAAATTGCATTGGTTGATCTTTGATGTTAAACTAACC
This sequence comes from Cheirogaleus major, assembly GCA_963574435.1. Classification (NCBI taxonomy): domain Eukaryota; kingdom Metazoa; phylum Chordata; class Mammalia; order Primates; family Cheirogaleidae; genus Cheirogaleus; species Cheirogaleus major. The sequence continues at coordinate 16,367 of CAUYPO010009094.1, forward strand.
TTACATTTCTACGATTATCTCCACTTGATCATTATTTATTAATCCTTTTGATATATTGTTGGATTCAATTTGCTAATAGTTTTAAAGTATTTTCATATCTATGTACATGAGGGATTTTGTTTATAGTTCTCTTTTCTTATGAGATATTTGTATGGTTTTTAGCCTTGTAAAATGAGCTGGTCAGTATTCCTTTCTTGAATGTTTTCTATAAGAGTTTGTGTAGAATTGATGTTATTACTTCATTAAATGATTAAAGGAATTCACCAGTGAGGCCATCTGAACCTGAAGTTTTCTTAGTCGGAATGATTTTAATTATAAACTCAATTTTTAAAATTGATATAGAGCTCTTTAATTCTTGTATTTCTTGTTTGTAATTTGTCTTTACAAGAATTTTTTCTTAAAAAAAAGAAATTGTCTCATCTAAGTTGTCAAAAGAAATGTCAGACCAAGGCATCAAGTAGTTCATAATATACTTCTGTTAATCTTTCAATAGACTATAGCATCTATAGTGACATCTTTCATTTATTTCATACTTCTCTTATTCAATCTGGCTGGAGTTTTGTAAATTTTATTCGTTTCTCCAATTTTCCCCTGAAAGAATCAGCTTTTGGTTTTACTGATTTCCCCTTTCCCCTGCCATTTTGTATTTTCAATTTCTTTGATTTCTATTGATTTCTATTCTTTATTATTTGCTTACTTTTTTTTTTTTTTTAAGATAGAAGCTTAAATCATTGATCTGAGAGCATACTTCTTTTTTAACACAGACATTTAGGACTATCCTTTTTCTTTCAGCACTGTTTTAGTTGTGTTCCATATTATTTTGCTGTGGGCTACATTTAGCCCAAGGCTGACAGCCTTGGAGAGGAAAACATACTCTTATACCTTTCCATCTCTCTTCCTGCAAGTGAGTCCAAGCTCCCACCTGAGTCTACCTGCTTCTGTTTCTTCTCCAGTACCTTCTAGTGATTACTTTTGTCTTATGACCAGATTTAATAGTTGTTTTCTGTAGGGATGATTTGTCTGGTATGGTCTTACTCCATTATGCTGGACAGTGGAAACTTTTTCCTCTTAAGCATTTATAATATTTTTAACTATTAAGAAAATAGTTGGCACAGAAGAATTAAGAATTGGCAAAGAATTTAGACAATATTAAGTTCTTCTCTATGCAATGCAGGGATCGTCTCTGACTCATTCCTTTCTTTTTAAATTAGTTATCAAATCCTAGTTTTTTTGCTAAATATAAAAATGCCCTGTTTTCTGTTATGCTGTTAATGACTTCTAGTTTGCAGCTGAGCTCCTGATTGCTTGATCTTTTGATTCATCAGCCTCTTCCTCTTCCTTTACAGTTCCACCTTTAAATATTCAGTAGGGGTAGAGTCCTTCCCATTTCCTCTCTGTGTATTATCTGTATAAACTGTGAATCCCTGATATGAGCCCTGTGCATAAGAGATTATTCTTATCTATCCCAAGGCCTACTTGGATATTGGTTTGTAGAAGGTGGATACACTCTCCTACTCCTTGCCTTACAGAGATCCATATTAGACTTACAGTTTTTGCAGTGTCTCCCAGACCCATATTCTCTTTCCCTGGCCACCCACTCTTGATTGTGCCTACTCTGCACTGGAATATATTTTTATCATTGCAAATCTGTCCTCCTGCAAGACAAGGGGAAAATTCGTCTTAAAATTCGTCCCATTTAAATATTTCATTCTTAACTTTTTCATTTGCCTATTTTCTTTTTCTGCGTGAGTTGTAAGTTTCTTATAAAGTGCTTACACATTGTAGCTTCGTGATTATTTGTAAGCTTGCTAAGATTTCATGAAAATGAAAATATTAATGGGAACAGATTTCAAATTGGAGAAAAAAAGATTTTAGAACCTTTAAAGCAAAAAGTACAAAGTAAATTAAGCAAGGCATAAGTGTAGACAGCAAACAAAACAGCATGTTTGCAAATGATAAGGAAGGAAGGAAAGTTGTAGTTTGTAATGAGTTATAGTTTGAAAATGAGAGAAAGAGAATGGATGCATCTAGTGGTCATCTATATACTGCTAAAGACTATAGTCAATTTAGCTTATTGACAATTTGGTGTGGTTTTAGGTAATATTTAAGATTGCTATTCACAATTATTTCCAAATAATTATTTGTATACCAGATGTTTAGAATATAATTATCTGATCTATTTAGTTGGATTACAAATGACTAAAGGAAAATAATACACCTGTAGTGCCAGGTTGGAAGATGGATGAGAGTTTGGAAGTAGAAAATTGTCTTCTTAAATTAAGTATAAAAGTAACAGACTAGGAAAGAAATCCTAATTATGTGTATGTAGGTTCCAGGTCGAGTTGTAAAGAATTTTGGTAAATTAACTGTTTAGAGTTTGCCAAGATATGTGATATTAGATTGTAAGAAAAAAAATTCTATAGATTTCAGCTGTTTTTAATGGTGGTATACACATAGAATTTTACTTTTAGCCAACTTTATGACCACTTAATAATAATTAGTGAAATGAAATATTAAATTTGACAGTGTCATAACAAGTTAATTTCCCTGGTGATTTTGTGCCAGGAAACGTACATGCCAATTGTAGCTACCCAATCCGTGGCTTCACGGGATAATTAATTAATCACACTTGAGTCTAAAACAGTTTGAGGCTTTTAGGAAGCATAAAAAGAAGAGTAATATTGAAGAGATAGTGATTTAAAAATTGGCCAGGTATGTATTAAACTAAAAATTTTCCTGACATGACCTCATGATTTCAAATTAATTGTTTCAAATTGTTATATGGTTATGGAATTCTAAAATTGCAATATAATGTAATGGTGAAAACTAGGAAAATCACAAATTGTGATATCTAGATTGTTCAGAATAAGATCAGAGAGAAGTCAGCAGGAACAGCGTGGCCTCTGAAGAATGCTTTAATCCATTCTCAGTTTTTTAAGACATGGAAAGACTATGAGTGGCCACTCAGAAGCTCCTGTGGTGGTCTGCTCTTACAGGATAATTGAAACCAGGTAGGAAGCTATTCCTAAGTTCAGCCTCTCAGAATATCAACTGTCTGCCAAAATATTAAAGACTTTTTTTGTCAAATCTCACAGAAATGACTAGAATTTTATTTTAAATGCCTTTGGTTTTTTATGTGCATATTTCTTTTTAAAGATCATGAGTAAAAACAACTGAGTTAAAATCTTTTGTACACCTTGTCAGTACACTAAGGAAACATGATTATAAGGCATGCTGCTATTAAATATGAAAGTGTTTCAGTACAGGGATTATATGTGGATTGGAAAAATCCATTTTTTGTGGTCAGCTTTTCAGTTTTATCTATAGTTCATTAATGTATTTATAAGTGTTAGTATAAATTTACATAAATAAAGATGTCATTGCTAACACATAGTTTTAAGAAGTACTAAATTTATTAAAGTCACTTAATTTTATTTTCTATCATATATTAAACACAAAGAATGGATGTCTTTCTGTTTGAGATATTTACTAATTATAACTATATTGTAGTTGTAATTCTCATAAGCAAACTTTTTGGTGGCCTGGCTTTCTTTAGTGAATTGATTAGTTTATGGTTTCCTATTTTTTTTATTTATTTATTTTTTGTTTTGAGACAGAGTCTCACTGTGTTGCCTTGGCTAGAGTGCTGTGGTGTCAGCCTAGCTCACAGCAACCTCAAACTCCTGGGCTCAAGTGATCCTCCTGCCTCAGCCTCCCGGGTAGCTGGGACTACAGGCACACGCCACCGTGACCGGCTAATTTTTTCTATTTTTTAGTTGTTTGGCTAATTTCTTTCTATTTATAATAGAGACAGGGTCTCGCTTTTGCTCAGGCTGGTCTTGAACTCCTGAGCTCAAGCAATCCTCCCTCCTCGGCCTCCCAGAGTGCTAGGATTATAGGCATGAGCCACCGCATCCGGCCTCCTATTATATTTAAATCTTATAAAGTTTCACAGACTTCTTCCCTGTGTTGTACCATTTATTACTACACAACTAAAGACCAGAGATTATGTTTTACTAATTTCAACAATGAACCTTGTGATGTATACATCTCATGACAGAGGATGAAAATACTCAATATTGGGTTTCTCAGCTTCCTGTCAAACAACCGTTTGAAGCAGCTTCACCAAAGGGGCATACAGGAGGAGTCTGTTGGAGGCTCTGGGAAAGATTTTCCTCCTTAATAAGATGAAAAGGTTGATGAAGGGACTATGTTGCTTCTTTTCTACTTTTGGACATTATCGTTCAAGCACACGATGCTTGGAACTTATATAAGCATTCCCTCCAAAGGAGGATGATGTCCTTAGACATCAAGAGGATGGCAGACTAGAATGTGAGATCTTGGCTTCTGAATCAGCCATGGGGCCAGACTTTATTTATGTGAGAAACATAAAACCAGGTTGTTTATATGACTTTTAGATTGATGTTCTGTTATTTATAGCCAAAAGCATCCTGATGTAACTTGCTTTTCCCCATTTCACGAAGCTGTAAAGAAAAGTATCTATGGATTTACTCATTCAGTAAATTTTATTAAATGCTTATCATGAATGAAGATTTTTATGAAAACCATCATATGAAGTATAGTAGAGTATATTAAACATTTTAGTTCTACTGCCTACAAGGCACACATACGTCTCTGTTTATTTTTGGATACATAATGGATCATTTCATCTTAGTAATTCTGGTATTTGAAACATAAATTCTTGTAATTGTTGATTTTGTAGTTTTGGTTTTCAGAGTTGCTTGGCTGGGATAAGTTTTGATCCATTTTGTGGGGTGAGTAGTTGGTGGGTGTACCAGTTGGGAAGAAAGGCTCAATTAAGTTAAGACCTCTGCTAGGAAGTTTACCAGGATTATACTTCTTTCTAGGATTACATTGAGAATTAAGTAATTTTTTATTCATTGAGATCTTTGTGACTTAAATGAAGCTTTTGTTTTTAACATGTTAGCTGACTTTTGAACTAAGCTCAAGCCCTGAGCTGTGTAGTTGACAATTTCCTCAACCAGGAGAAATGGCTCTGGGCTTTAAGGGTATCCAGTCAATCATTTACTGACATTAATGTAATTGGTTACCGAAATTGGATGTCCCATTGATGTGTACCATCTTTAATACCTCAGCAGATTTACATTGCTTCAGGCAGCTAGACATCCCAAATGTTAGCTGGGAAGCACATTTTGCCTCTAGGACTTTCATTATCCCCAGGTCTGCTGAAAATTAAGGACTTCCTTTGCCTAAATTAGTAATTACATTCCAAAATGATCTAAAAGGTGTGCTTTTGTAACAGGGTTATTTTAGGAGGAAGCAGTAAAAGAATTTGAGAGGAGCTTTAGGGTTTTGAATCTGCTTTGTACTTAGTAGAAAAGCACAAATAAATCATACAACAATCAGTTTTGAACCAACTTTGAAATGGCACTTTGCAATAATAGTAAAAAGATATGAGAGATGGACCCCTGTGCCTTCTAGTTGTTTAACTTTAATTATGATAGATAATTTGACTCCAGTGCCTTCAGTTCTCTTATGGCTAACTATCTGTAAACTGTAATGGAAATTTTAAATAAAAAGGCTCACACCTGTAATCCTAGCACTTTGGGAGGCCAAGGTGGGAGAATTGCTTGAGGCCAGGAGTTTGAGGCCAGCCTGGGTAACATAGTAAGACTTGTCTCTACAAAAAATACAAAACTACCCAGGTTTGGTGGCATGCACCTGTATTCCCAGCTACTCGGGAGGCTGAGGCAAGAGGATCGCTTGAACCCAGGAATTGGAGGTTGCAGTGAGCTATGATGATCTCACTGCACTCCAGCCTGGGCAACAGAGCAAGACCCTGTTTCAAAAATAATAATAATAATAATAAACAAAAATAAAGAGAAAGACAACATTGCAAGATTGGGGAGAAAATGAATTAGCTGTTGTATTTATTATATATGTCATTATGAAATTATCTTTCTTAAGAAGTTATGTGGCTTATTTCCCTTGTATATTTCTTTTTTTTTTCTTCCCTGTCCATAGTGTTTCCTAGACCTTGTATATTTCTTAATATAATAAATCTAATAGAAAATATTTTCCTGATGTTTGAAGTCAGGTGTTTCTGAGTGTTACATCATTGTGTAATGAATGCCAGGCAGGGACATATTATATAGCCAAGAATTAAAAATGTTCATCCAAAATTAATTAAATGTCAAAACTGTATCTTAGAAATGTTACCGATAATCTTCAACTATTACAATCCAGCATTATGGCATAATAAGTGAATTCCAAGTAAGAATATTTAGGTCTTGATTTTGGAATGGAAGGTGGCCATTATTTGTATTTTTAATTAAGCTTAAGTTTGCATCAACAAATAAATGTTCTAAAGCAGCAGTCTGCAACCTTTTTGGCACCAGGGACTAGTTTCATGGAAGACCATTTCCATGGACCGGGGGTCGGGGGATGGGGTGTCATGAGGTGGGGTGTGGTGCAGAGCTCAGGTGGTGATGCGTGGCCCGTTTCCAGGTAGACTGGTACCAGACCATGGCCCAGGGGGTTGGGGAACACAGTTCTAAAGTAAACTTTTTATGTGGAATAATTTTAGGTTTATTGAAAATTTGCAGAGTACAGAGAATTTCCCTTCTTCATCCAGCTTTCCCTGATATTAACATCTCACATAGCCACGGTATGTTTGTCAAAACAAGAAATTAACTTTGTACAATACTATTAACTAAACAATAGACTTTATTCAGATTTCACCAATTTTTCCACCAATGTCCTTTTCTGTTCTAGGATCTAATTGAGACTACTGCATTGTTTTAGTCATTATGACTTCTTAGTCTTCCTTCATTTTTTTTTTAAAGGAAGTTTTTTTTAGTAAGATAAATGGAGATATGTGTTGAGTTTAGCGCTCAATTAAATTTCCAATTAAAACATCTGAAAGATAAGATTCTTGAAATGTTGTTCAAAGCCTGATTTGAAGACAGTGCTCATCTTCTATAAGGCACTACGCAGGGAATGTCCAGAAATGTTTCAAAGAGCAAAGTCAGCTTCCTGAACCAAAGAAAAGTTCTTTTTTTTTTTTTTTTATTTCAGCATATTATGGGGGTACAAATGTTAAGGTTACCTATATTGCCCTTGCTCCCCCTCCCCCATCCAGTCAGAGCTTCAAGCGTGACCATCCCCTAAATGGTGCGCATCTCACTCATTAGGTATATATATATATACCCATCCCCTCCTCCCGCCTCAAATCTGCCTGATACCCGATAAATGTTATTCCTGTATGTCTACTTAGGTGTTGATCAGTTAATACCAATTTGCTGGTGAGTACATGTGGTGCTTGTTTTTTCATTCTTGGGATACTTTACTTAGTAGAATGGGTTACAGCTCTATGCAGGAAAATACAAGAGGTGCTATATCACCATTGTTTCTTATAGCTGAATAGTACTCCATGGTATACATATACCACATTTTATTAATCCACTCATGTATTAATGAGCACTTGGGTTGTTTCCACAACTTTGCAACTGCAAATTGTGCTGCTATAAACATTCGAGTGCAGATGTCTTTTTTATAGAGTGTCTTTTGTTCTTTTGGGTAGATACCCAGTAATGAGATTGCTGGATCAAATGGTAAATCTCCTTGTATCGCTTTAAAGTATCTCTATATTGCTTTCCACAGAGGTTGAACTAGTTTGCAGTCCCACCAGCAGTGTAGGAGTATTCTATCTCTCCGCATCCACGCCAACATTTATTGTTTTGGGACTTTTTGATAAAGGCCATTCTCACCGGAGACAGGTGATATCTCATTGCAGTTTTGATTTGCATTTCCCTGATGATTAGAGATGTTGAGCCTTTTTTCATATATTTATTGGCCATTATTCTGTCTATTTTTGAAAAGTTTCTGTTCGTGTCCTTTGCCCACTTTTTGATAGGGTGGTTTGATTTTTTTTCTTGCTGATTTTCCTGAGTTCTAAATAGATGCTAGTTATCAGCCCCTTATCGGATGTGTAGCTTGCAAAAATTTTCTCCCATTCTGTGGGTTGTCTGTTTGCTCTCGTGACAGTTTCTTTGGCTGTGCAGAAGCTTTTTAGTTTGATCAGGTCCCATTTATTTATTTTTGTTGTTGCCGTGATTGCCTTTGGGGTCTCCTTCATAAATTCCTTGCCTAGGCCAATGTCTAGAAGAGTATTTCCAACGTTTTCCTCTAGAATTCTAATAATTTCATACCTTAGGCCTGTTACCCAGCGTGAGTTGATTTTTGTGAGAGATGAAAGGTGTGGATCCTGCTTCAGTCTTTTACATTTGGCTATCCAGTTTTCTCAGCACCATTTATTGAATAAGGATTCTTTTCCTCAGTGTATGTTTTTGTCTACTTTCTCAAAAATTAGATGGCTATATGAGGATGGTTTTCTATCTGGGTTCTCTGTTCTGTTCCACTGGTCAATGTCCCTATTCTTGTGCCAGTTGCAAGCTAATTTAATTACTACAGCTTTGTAGTATAGCTTGAAATCTGTTAAATTGATACCTCCCATTTTGTTTTTATTGCCTAAGATTGCTCTTGCTATATGGGATCTTCTCTGGTTCCATATGAAGCGTAAAATTATTTTTTCTATGTCTGTGAAAAATGATGTTGTTATTTTAATAGAGATTGCATTGAGTCTGTAGATCACTTTGGGTAGTATAGACATTTTAATAATGTTGATTCTGCCGGCCCATGAACATGGTATGGTTTTCTACCTGTTTATGTCCTCTGCTGTTTCCTTCCTCAGTGTTTCATAGTTCTCCCTGTAGAGGTCTTTTACCTCCTTAGTTAAGTATATTCTTAGGTACTTTATTTTCTTTGTTGCCGTTTTGAAGGGAATTTAGTCTTTGATTTGGTTCTCACTTTGACTGTTATTGGCGTATATGAGTGCCAATAAGTTCAAAGAATATAAGTTCAAAGAATTTTTTGATTTCCATCTATATTTTCTTGTTTATGAGGTAATCATTTAGCAGAAGGTTAATTTCCATGTTTTTGTGTAGAAATGAGAGTTTCTGTTAGTTTAGGTTGATTTCTACATTTATTCCACTGTGATCTGAGAAGATACATGATATAATTTCTATTTTTTAAAAATTTTTTGAGACTTTCTTTGTGTCCTAGGATATGGTCAATCTTAGAGAATGTCTCATGAGCTGATGAGAAGAATGTATATTCAGTGGATTTTGGGTAGAATGTCAGGCCCTATTGTTCTAGAGTTTCAAGTCCATTATTTCTTTATTAATTTTCTGTTTGGAGGATCTGTCCTGTGCTGTCAGCGGGGTGTTGAAATCTCTGGCTATTATGGAGTTGCTGTTTATCATTTTGCTTAGATAAAGTGGGATTTGCTCTGTGAATCTGGGTGCACCTAAGTTGGATTCATGCATATTTAAAATTGTTATGTCTTCTTGTTGAACTGTACCCTTCCCCATTATATAATGACCCTCTTTGTCTTTTATTACTTTTGTTGTTTTAAATACTAAGTTATCTGAAATCAAAATTGCCATGCCAGCCTTCTTTTTGGTTCCATTTGCTTGAAATACTGATCTCCACTCCTTTACCTTTAGTCTATATGCATCCTTGCAGGTTAGGTGCCTTTCCTGAAGACAACAGATACTTGGCTTGTATTTTTTTTATCCATTCAGCCAGCCTATGTCTCTTGAGTGGGGAGTTTAAGCTGTTCACATTTATTGATAGAACTGATAGGTGGAGCAAATTTCTCATCATCCTGTTGGGTTGAACTTTGTTGCTTTGTTTTCTCTCTTGAGCCATTGTAATATCTGGCCTTTAATCTTTAGCTTTTGAGTGGTTTTACATTCGTGAGTGTTTATCATGCTGATTCGTGTGTCACGCTGTTTTGAGTACTTCTTTGAGGTTTTGTCTTGTCTTGGTGAATTCCCTCAGTCTTTGCTTATCTGAGAATGTCTTTATTTCTCCTTCCTATATAAAACTTAGTTTTGCAGGGTACAAGATTCTAGGTTGGGCATTATTCTGTTTAAGAAGAGTGAGAATGGGGCCCCAGTCTCTCCTTGCTTGTAAGGTTTCAGTTGAGAAGTCTGGCATTACTCAGATTGGCTTTCCTTTGTATATTACTTGCTTCTTTTGCCTTACAGCTCGTAGAAGGGCCTCTTTAGTTGATATTTTGGTCAATCTGATGATTACATGCCATGGTGTCTTTCTGTTTGCATTGACTCTCCCAGGGGTCCTTTGAGCTTCTTGTACTTGGATATCTAGATTTTTAGCAAGGCCTGGGAAATTTTCCTCAATTATATCTTCAAATAGCTTATCCAAGTCTTGCATGTTTTCTTTCTCCTTCAGGAATCCCCAACAACCTCAAGTTAGGTTTCTTCATGTAATCCCACATTTCTTGTAGGCTTTGCTCTTTTCTGTTATTTCTCTGCTCTATCTCTGTGACTAACTTATTTAATTGGAAAGTGTTATCTTCAATCTCTGAGATTCTTTCTTCTATTTGATGTACCCTGTTCTTCAGACTTTCCACTGTGTTTTGTAGTTCCCTGAATAGATTCTTTATTTTCAGGAGTTCTTTTTGATTTTTCTTTAATATTTTAATTACTTTAGTGAAATTTTCTTCCAAGTCCTGGATTTTTTTTTGTGTGTGTGTGTGGTTTTTTTGTTTTGGTTATCCATTTTTTCTTGCATATTATTGAGTTTTCTTACAATCCATATTTGAAATTCTTCTTCCGTCATTTTAGTGTTCTGAATTTGGTTAATGTCCGTTGCTTGAGAGTTGATGTTCCTCTTTGAAGAGTGCTTTCTGTTTTATTCTTCATACTTCCAGAGTTCTTTCGCTGTGCCCTTCCCATCTGGATCAGTTGTCGCTTTTTCATTTGGGAAGTAACAGGTCCTGTGTAGCCTTTGTTCCTATAGGTGCTATAGGAGCAAGGCAGATCGCAGCTGCTGCCTTTCAGCCTGGATGTGTGCACTTCTGTGGTTGCTTGATCTGCAGTTGGGGGGAGCCGTTATTGTGTTCAGAGTTCTTCCACCACAGTTGGGAGGTACCCCTGATGGGAGGGGTTACTTTGGGGAACCTGTTGTGGCCTCTTGTGGGGATTCTTGTTCCCAAACCACGGACTTCACCGTTTGCAGCTGACTGGGGGCAGAGTTCTAGCCCCAGCATTATGATCCTATTGGGTGACCTAAACCGGTCAGAAGACCAAAGTCACTGGGCTGTCAGCTATTGATCTGTTCCAAGGCCCTGTGGATTCACATTAGTCACAGAGGAAAAGTGGCTTTTCTTGTCTCACCCTACCTCCAGGGGTGGAGCCTACCACTTTTGGCATGAAAGATGCTGGCTAGGGGGAGGGGCTGGTTCCCCAGTATGTCCGGTGCCCCAGCCTGTACGTCCCACAGACGTTTAGCCTCCTCATGACTAGGGAAATGTTCAGAATTCATCCATCAAGACAGGCCTGGCTAGTTGATCATAGATCATGTACGGGTAGAGTTTGTTGAGAGTCCCTAGGCTGGGGGAAGGGAGCTGTCCGACACTGTATCACACCGCAGCGGCTGGGCTGTGGACCCCAACAATAGCCACCATCCACCAGCAGAGCGCTAGCACTGCCGGTGACTGTTCTGGAGATGTCAGGTGCCAGATTGGGGAGCTGGGTCATCAGGATGCACTGTTGTCTCTTTTATGTCGCCCTCCCACAGTCTCACGCCTGTCCAGCAGGAGCTCTCTCTCTTACTAACCCACCCTGAGCGGGCCCATTTGCCTGAAGCATTTTCCAGATTAGAGTCCCCTACTTAGTGATCACCTCCGTGGGTCTGGATCCACTGGGTGCCAGAGGCATGTTACCTGCCTCCTAATTACCTCCCGCAGTAGTTAAGACCGGATCCCTCGCTTAGTGCAGTCCTGACACAGAGTTCCCGGGAGTTCAAGAAGCTTCCCACTATTGTCTCCTCTCCACAGAACCCCACACCTCCTGCTGTGATTTTGCACCAACTTCAGGCAGGTCCCTGTCTGAGTGGGTGTGGAGGTCAGTGGAGAAGCAAGAGGTTCTCATGTGGGTATAATCGCACTTCACTCGCCGGCCCAGCGGGTGCAACCGTTCCATGCTCTATTCTCTATTGTTTGTTTTCCACTCTCCAGGGTTCCCGATCCTATCTCCCATTCACCTTTTTTTCTTCCTGTTTTGTGTGTCCTACGCTGATTCTCTGCCTCTTCAAAATGCTGTTCTTGCAGGGGAGCGATCCACACATGTGTAGGAGACCAAGATCTATGCCTCTTTCTCTGGGAGCAGGAATCCACGAGGTTACCTTTACTCCACCATTTTTCTTCCTCAGTCTTCCTTCATTTTGTGAGTCTGTCCTTGCTTTTCATGGTATTGGTTGAACATTTTCTGAAATGTCCTTCAATTTAGGTTTATCTGATGTTTTCTCATGTTAGACTGGAGTTATGGGTTTGAGGGAAGAATTCTTTAGAGGTGAAGTGCCCTTCTCATCTCATTATGTCAGGTTCATGATATCAACATGACTTAACACTAGTGATGTTAATCTTAATTCCTTGGTTGAGGTGGTAAGTGGTTTCTCCACTGTAAAGTTACTGTTTCCCTGTTTACATACTCTATCTGCTAAGAGCAGCCCACAATCAAAGGTTGGGGGTATTGAGGGGATTAAGCTCTACCTCCAGGAATGGAGAGTTATCTATATATATTATTTGCAATTTTATAAAGAAGATTTGCCCCTTATTTATTTGTTTATACATACCAATATGGATTCATCAATATTTATTTTAGTCTTTAGGTTATAATCTGGTACTATCTTTGTTTATCTTGTTGCTGTAAATGTTCTAGCTTTGGCCACTGAAAGTTCTTGAAGAATGGCTCTGGTGTCTTTTTAACATACCCCTGTCTTTTTTCTTCTAACCACTTATTTTAAGGCATTACAAGATGCGGCAAGTTCATCTTTTATTTTCCTTGCCCCAGCCCTAGAACTCAGCATTTCTGAGGAGCCCTAGTTCCTTTTCTTGAGTAGTGGTATTAGAAAGTAAAATGTGGGTAATGATCATGCTCTGTATTAGTTTCCTATTACTGCTTGTACCGCAAATAGAGTGGCTTAGATGACACAAATTTTATTACATTACAGTTCTGGAGGTCAGAAGTCTGATGTGGGTTCCACTGAGCTAAAATCAAGGTATTGGCAGGACTGATTCCTTTCTGTAGGCTCTGTGTGGAATCTGGTTCCTTTCATTTTCCAGCTTCTAGTGGACATTCCCTGGCTTATGGCTCCTTCCTCCATTTTCATGGTCAGCAGTGGCTGGTTGAGTCTTCACATTAATACCGGATCATTTTCTGCCTTACACTTGTGATTATTTGGGGTCCATCGGAATGATCTAGGATAATCTCCCTATCCTAAATTCACCTGATTAGCAACCTTGATTCTCCTTTGCCATATAACCTAACACATTCACATTTACAAGAATTAGGATGTGGACATCTTGGGGGTGAAAGGCGTGTGATTATTCTGCCTACCACAGGCCAATTGCTGCTGGGATGTCTTTGATTATAGGTTCTCTCAGTGTGCAGAGCTAGTAATGTTCTTAGTTTAGGAATCAGTTTTATAACAGGAGGTGCTAGCTTAGATGGTGGTTCATCTAGAAAATTGATCAAATGGCAAATCTCAAACAGTATGAAAGATAAATGTTTTGATCCCACGTTAGCATGAATCCCCAAATTGTAATCACAACCAAGGAGCCTTATCTTGCCAACCAAAAGCCATCAATAAATATGTATGTCCTTAATGTTGAGCAAGAATTTCTACGATCCGTAGGTATTACCGTGTTTCCCCAAAAATAAGACCTACCCATAAAATAAGCCCTAGCAGGATTTCTAAGCATTTGCTCAATATAAGCCCTACCCCGAAAATAAGACCTAGTGATGGGTGTAGCTACGCAGCGTATCTGCACAACCCATGCATTTTGTCGCTGAGCGGTAAAGACGAGGAGCAGCCCTTCTCATTTGCCCCATTGTGACAGCTACTATCCCAGAAGTGACCGGAAAGGTGCGGGCAGCCCCACCAACAAGGTCAGCTCCCCCTGTCAGGTCCCGGCCATCCTGTGCATGCTGCAAGCTGAGGCTTTGAGGGGAAAATAACACATCCCCTGAAAATAAGCCCTAGGGTGTCTTCTTGAGAAAAAATAAATATAAGACCCTGTCTTATTTTCAGGGAAACATGGTATATGATAATTTCTACGTTTGTGGAGTTTAGTGAAATTTGCAGTAAGGGTAGTTTTCTCCATTTTGTGATTTAAGTTTGAAATTATATTTAGAATTAAGTGTGCTTTAGAATATTATTTACTTGCTCATATTTTGTACTTTGATTTCTATCTTGTATTTTTAGCACAGGCACATTTGAAACCTAATGATACAGCATACTGTAATAGGATCATTGCTGGAAAAAGGTCATAAAATTGTCTGCCTCCATTCAATGTTTTTAAAAGCCAGAACCTTCATGGAAATAATCTTAGAAGAGAGATGTGGAGAACGTTACCTAATTTGTAATGTGAGCTCATGTTAAATAGGTCTTCCCTAACTTTGTCTATATAGCATTTAGCACCCTGACAGAAATTGAAATTTTGAGAAATATAACCACTTAATTAATTAATTTCTGGATTTATTTGGATAACTACTATTGTTATACACAAGTACACATTCAGTAAATACAGTATTTTCTCATCTTGGTGATATAAGTTTAGATAAAATTAGCATCTGTCCGTATTATTTATTCTTACTTAATAGAGACCTGTGGGTAGCATTGCCGTGGTTGTATCCACATCCTTTATTCAGGATTGAAAATAGTGTTGAAGGGAACAGTTGTCTGTCTCTTCCACATTGCTTCTGTTTCTTTTGTCACATTCATTGTGCCATAATAGATATCATAATGAATACATGGATAACAGTGATAAATTTTAACCTATCTCTGAGGTTCAGTTTTTAGAGCAGTAGGTGAGTAGTGCAGATGTTTTTATGATTCCCTTAACTATAGCCACCTACTCTAAAATGAAAAAAGGAAAAATGGTGAAAAGCTTTACGTTTTATTCAGAAAGAATGCATGATGTTAAAAATACATTCCAGTAATTAAGGTTAGTTTTTTCTCCGCTAGCCAACTCTAAAATTTGATAAAAAGGATTGTAAAGTCAAAGAAAACTAGGTTTGGACAATGGTGTATGCTCAGGAATTACTCACACCTGCTTTAAGAAGGCAATGCTGATAAGGTAAATGGGGTTTTAGAAAGAAGATAGTGGTAGCAGAGCTATGCCAATATGCACAGATTCTATCTTTATAAACCTGCCAGACTCATAGCCCTTGCCTGAGAAATTCAGGTTAAAGACAGATAGATTGTCCTATGGTGGAAAAGTATGAAAAAGACAAGTTATATAGACTAATTTTAAAGATATAAATTACACTGTGATTAATCAGGTCATAGAAATAGGAAGTAAATGTCATAAAATGTGTGTTTTGAGGGTCTCAAGAACATTAAGAAAAATTGAGTATTGCTTTAAACACAGATAAAATATGCACTGATGACAGTGATATGGGGGGAAAGCCCTTGCATACTGTTCCTGTGATTTTTTTTTTTTTATGGGAAATAGAGAAGGACATTCAAGCTAAAGGAAGTAAAAAAGATTCAAAAGCATTGGTCTGAAATTTCTACGAGATATACAGAATATTAGAAAGGTTTTTTTTTTCTTTTTAAAGCAAAATTGCTTCCTTCCCCCAAGGGAGCAACAGATACTATCATTTGGAATGGAGAAATACATTCTACCTGTCAGTATTATTCAGTCTAGAACATCTTTTACAAATATGAAGACAGTGTAGAATTAATAAAGATTCAAGGAAAATGCACATGTTTAAAGAGAATCTAGTACTAAGAATTGGAAAGTCTAATCTCTGAAGAATATTTAATAATTCCCTGAGGAGAACTTAAACTATGTGTAATGAGTATCCTTAGGTTCAAGTGTATATGCAGAGAGGCTGTTCAGTATTGTGATTTAAAACATCAGCTTTGGGGTTAGACTGCCCATGTTTGAAACCCAGTTTTATCACTTACCAGTTCTTTGGGCCTCAATGTCCCTCAGTTTCTTCATCTATTAAGTAGGGATATTAATTTTACCTAATTCATAGGTTTTCCTTGAGAATTAATTGAATGAAAAATGCTTAGACCGATACCAGGAATATAGTAAGCATTAAATAAACATTATTTTTATTTTAATTATATTATTTATTCAGAAAAATTGGCTGCTGTCAAAAAGGACCAATTGCAAATCTTGAAGATAAAAAATATGATTGTTGAAATGAACTCAATTAGTAGGACAGATGCAGCTAAAGATCAAATTAGTGATTGGATACAACATCAAATGAGAAATTCTGTAAAACTATGGGTAAAGTGAAAATCATAAAAGGTTGCAGAAGAAAGAAGTTAGTTATCTCATTAGGAGAAATTAGATTATCTGTGCAAATTTATATAGCTAGATATCTTACTAGTCATATTAAACGATAGAAAACTGTGGCAAATAGCTTTGAAATTCTAAGGGGAAAATTATTTGGAACTCCAAATTCTATTTTTAGCCTCCAAAATTGAGAACAAAACAAAATACCTTTTAGGAATGCAAAGACTCAAACATTTAAAAAAAAAATTATTTTGAAGAGAACTAACAGAAGGACGTAGGCTACAAGAAATGATGAATAAAAACAGCAAATTTAAGGTTAAGTCCAAATAATTAAAAATGTTTCTGTGAAGTTTTAGTGTTAGTTTAATAATTAACAATTATTATGCAATTGCTGTATGTTATAGCAATATAGTAATAACAGCAATTTTTGAACTATTGGATGATTTCTACAAATCTTATAGGACAAGACAAGGCATAATTTTTTTGTATTACTATTTTAATTTTAAGAAATTTAAACTTAAATTTAAAACAAAACCCTACTGTTTAAATAGTGGTAGAATTGAGAGCATACTTTTACATTTAGAAAAGATTATTTATTATTTAACTCGGTATTATTAGAATTATAGGTTCAAATATGTTCACTGAAAATGGAAGGGTGAAAAACTTTTAAGAGTGGTAACTGTTTCTATAAAGGGCTAGGTACTAATATTTTAGGTTGTGGGCTATACTGTCTCTCTTGCATCTATTCCACTCTTCCATCAGAACCTGGCATAGACAATGCAAATAAACAAATGGATATGGCTGAGTTCCTATAAAACTTTGTTTATAAACATTGAAATTTTAATTTCATATAATTTCCTTATTATCACAAAATACTATTCTTCTTAACTTGTGGGCCATACAAAGACAGTGGACTGTAATTGATCAATGGGCCATAGTTTGCTGACCTCTCCATTAGAAAACAAAGGGATGGGGCAAGGAAACGTAATTTTAATTAAAGACAGAAAAGGGGAGAAAAATGAAGACTAGGGCAGGGGGATAAGAAATCATAAAGAAGTGTAACAAACAGAAAACATAAAAGAAGATCCCAGGAAAAGAAAAAAGTGTTCACATTTATTGGGATCAGAGTAAACTTTTCTAGTAAAGATAAGAAATTCTCAGATTGGGTATAGCCTAAATGATAATAAGGTACTAGAAAAGTCAACTATGGTAATAGATACATTATAGAACGGTGCTACATAAAGTGTGATTCTTGTAACAGTACAAGTAAGCAAACTAGGATTGGTCTACAATGAGATACGTTCAGAAGTAGAATAAGTATTTAGAAAGTTTTATATTACTGTGACATTGTCACAACATCCATGTATGAGATTATTTTTCTAGTACAACAAACTCACTTTATTGTATTTCACAAAACACTCAGTCCATAAGTTTAGAATAAAAACAGAAAACTGGTTTCAGAATTACTATTAGAGAATACAATACAGTTATTGAAAAAATGATGTAGATCTGTATGTGTAGACATGGTTAATGAAAAAAACAAATTTTAGAACAATATAAAAAGTATGATCCTGTGTGTGTGTGTGTTTTATGACCAGTCAACTGGAACCATTGTATTTTGTAAAAGCACCAACCATATATGTAATAATTTTTTTAAAACCAGAAGAATTGACATCAAATTATTAACCATGATTAACAAAAAACAGATTATGATTGCTGGAGTAGGACTGAGGGAAATGGTAGTGATAAAGGAGGACTTTCACGTTTTATTCCAATTACTTTTGTATTATTTGACATCTTTTTATAATAATATGTGTTTATTGTATAATACTTTTTAAAAATTTTGTTATTTAAATTAACAATTTCAGTCTTTTTAATAAATAGTATCAGCCGGGTGTGGTGGCTCATGCCTGTAATCCTAGCACTCTGGGAGGCCAAGGCAGGCAGATTGTTTGAGCTCAGGAGTTTGAGACCAGACTGAGCAAGAGCGAGACCCCATCTCCAATAAAAAAATACAAAGAAATTAACTGGACAACTAAAAAAATATATATAAAATATTAGCTGGGCATTATGGTGCATGCCTGTAGTTCCAGCTAGTGGGGAGGCTGAGGCAGGAGGATTGCTTGAGCCCAGAAGTTTGAGGTTACTGTGAGCTAGGCTGACACCATGGCACTCTAGCCCAGGCAACAGAGTGAGACTCTGTCTCAAAAATAAATAAATAAATGGATAGACAGATAGATAGTATCAGTCAATTGAATATTTATACAGAAAACAAGAACTTTTAAATTTCTATCTCATATAATACACAAAAATTCATTTGAGATGGATTATAGACTGAAATGAGAAAGTTAAAACAGTAAGTCCAGGCACAGTGGCTCGCACCCGTAATCCTAGCACTTTCGGAGGCCAAAGGCAGGAGGCTTGCTTAAGGCCAGGAGTTCGAGACCAGCCTGAGAAACATAGTGAGACCCTGTTTCTACAAAAACATAGAAAAATTAGCTGGGCATGGTGGAATGTGTCTGTAGTCTCAGCTACTCAGGAGGCTGAGGCAGGAGGATCACTTGAGCCCAGGAGTTGGAGGCTGCAGTGAATCATGACACCACTGCACTCTTGCCTGGGAGACAGAGCAAGACCCTGTCTCCAAAACAAAACAAAGAAAACCTCACAGCAACAAAAAATTAAAACAGTAAAGCTTCTAGAAAAATACATGGTATTACATCTTCATGACTTTGGGGTAGGAAAAGATTTCTTAAATGGGACACAAAAATCACAAAGTGCATGGAAACAATCATATATGTGTGTGTGTGTCTGTGTATATATCTGATGAAGGACTTTGTTTCCTAGAATTTAATAAGAAAAAGTTAGTCAATCCAATTAAAAATGAGCAAAGAGGTGCTTCACAAAGAAGATATCTAGAATTTTGAATTTGAATGTGAACAGTGCCCAGTGTCATTAATTATATGGGAAATGCAAATCAAAACTACTACACATGAATCATAATGGCTAAGATTTAAAAGGACTCATAAGACCACGTGTTGGTGAGGATATAGATATAGTAATTGGAACTCACATGTGTTTCTGGTGGAAGTGTCATTTGGTCAAATCACTTTGAAGAACTGGTGCTATCTACTGAAGCTGAACATACATAAACCCTATGATGCAGGTGTTCCACTGCTTGGGTATTTCCTCAACAGAATTGAGTGCTCATGTTCAACAAAAGACAGGTGTAAGCATATCTGTATTAGCTTTATTCCTAATAGCCAGTATATCTTCATCAAAAGAATAAATTGTGGTATATTCATATAATCGACATAGCAATGCAAAGAAGGAAATACTACACACAACATGTATTAATCTCAGACAAAATGTTGAGCAAAAGGAACCAGACAAAAGAGTACTTACTGTTGTATCATTGAAACTTATTAATCATAATAATGATATGTACCTATTATTGAATGCACTCTGTTAAGTAATCTTATTTATTTCTCACAACAACCCCTATCAGGTATTAATAAACACTGTTACAACATTATGCTCACTTCCATTTGGGGACTGAAGGTTGAGCAGCTGGTATATGGCAGTCTCACTCCAGAGCTATGCTGCCCGCACACACTGCACTGTGGGCCTAGGTGTCCTCAGATGAAGGACAGGTGTGTGGGAGTGGCAAGCCTGGGGTCAAGTCCCATACTGGTGGATATTATTGACAGTATACTGAGTGAGGTATAATTGGATGCTTATCAGCAAGACCTATATACTAAAGTGAAATTTTTTTGTGTATTTGCTCATTTATATTTACAGAATACAGTGTTCTAGTTTAGACTATCTCAAACCAAATAAAGTCTTACAGTTGTATGTGTTTTTTTAATCATTGACAAATGATATAATGATCATTTTATATATTCTCATGGTACTATTGTATTGGCCAAATGATGATAGCTAATGTTTTAGTTGTGTACTTTGTTTACAAGGAAGCACCACACATCCCTGCCAGCTGAAATAATGAGTGTATATTACAAAGATATGCATGACAGTAAAAGACCTGAACTCTCATGGATATCCAAGAGGTGGATCTATAGACTGGCTAGGACTTGTGGAGATTAAAACTGCCTTTTGTTATGAATCAAAATCAGCTTTAGTCAGCTCAGCTCAGCATCTAGAGTTTTTGACCTTCATTCCTGGATGCTATCTTTATCTTGCCTCAGCTACTGCTGCTCTTTGTTCATCCGTTTGACTTTATACTACCAACTTGTTTGTTTTCTCCATGGTCCCAGGTGAAATTTGTGAGGGTGAACATTTGGTTAGCCTAGATATTTACTATGTTTGGTCCAAGCTTTTCTTGCTTCTTGGGCTCTTGAACACACTATGGATTAGCTACTTTGAGTCAGGTATCTACCACAGTTCTAGTTGTCTGTGGCCAGGAGGAGATGGCCAGTAATCTAAAACATGACTCATTTAGGTCTACCTCTTCAGTAACAAGGTTAATTTGCCCTAGGAAAAGGACTGTAGTCACAGTATACACTCTGGTTAATGTGGTTAGTAGCCAAGTCTTTTATTTCTCTTAAATAAAATCAAACATGGCTAGCATTGAAAATGGCAGTTGCATTTAGAAATTGAGTAGTATAGAAAGGGAGATATTAAAGAAAATGCTGATGTACATGAACTGAGGACAATCCTTTGCTTACTGCTCTATAAGCCTGACAACACATATTCTTTTAGTTTTTGTAGGTAGCTTGGTTAAAATGTCTGTTTAGTTAGGATTGTTAAAATCTTGGATGAGTTAGTTGTAAGAATTAGGGAAAGTTTTTTCGTTGATATTTTAATTGCTAATTTTGACTTGAAAAGATGTTTTGAGGATTTTGCAAACCTCTAGATTATCAAACCCCTTTCACAATATTCTCTGGTATATGTGTTATTTAACTCAAGATTAGTGCTGAATTTATCGTGAGATACTTGCTATGATAATAAATAATTTATAGTAAAACCAAAAATACTGAAATATTCAATAATATGTGGATATGGGCAGTAAAATTGAATGTAAATACTTGTTAAATTGATTCTAGGTTGGGCCATGCAGGCTGCTGCCTATATCTTCATTCACAGGAAATGGAAGGATGATAAGAGCCATTTTGAAGAGATGATTGATTATTTTTGTGATATCCGTGAACCACTTCAACTCCTCATATTCCCAGAAGGGACTGACCTCACAGGTAAGGTAGACTGGGTTTGGATCACAAAATTTTAAAACACGAAGGAACTTACAAATCTTCAAATTTCTTATTCCTCACATGAAGTAACTGAACACCAATAAGATTAATTACTCACACCTAAGGTTACTCAAATAACAATAGCACATCAGGACACAGAACTCCTGGTTTCCAGCCTGTTGAATTTATAATAAGCATCTCTAAGAGGTCATTATTATTCACACTTGCTATCCTAGAGCTTTATATTTGTAAGCCTCAGAATATATTTTAAAATATTAGCCTTTCACCTTTACAAGCCTAGTTTCAAAATCAGGTTTTAGATTGGGTATAGTGGCTCATGCCTATAATCCCAGTGATTTGGGAGGCTGAGGCTGGAGGATCGCTTGAAGCTAGGATTTCGAGACCAGCCTGGGGCAACATAGCAAGACCCAATCTCTGAAAAAATAAGAAAAGAAAATTAGACAGTCATGGTGTCATGCACCCGTAGTCCCCGTTACTCAGAAGGTTAAGGCAGGAATGTTGCTTGAGTTTGAGGCCAGTGAGCCATGATCATGCCACTGCACTCCAGCCTGGGGAACAGAGTGAGACCCTGTCTCTAAAAAAATAAATAAAATAAAATTATGTTTAGGTAAAGTTTTTCCAGCATATTCTATATATTCTCTTGTCCTCTTCCAAGGTATTTATTTATCTATTAGACCCCTTTTCAATGTCTTCTTTATAAGAAAAATAGCTGATGGTAATTTCAACTATTGTTGATTTTAAGTTAATGTTACCTTTCTCCTGATATTTAAGCCTTATACCTACTATAGGCAGGAAAGGCTTTGTCCTTTCCTGAAGAAAAATTGAGTTGTAGAGAGAGCACAGGAGGACATGTTTATAACTTTTCTATCCTCCCAGATATTAACTGTATAGGCCGAAAATGCCAATGGATTTCAAGGAATTCTTACAAAGACTAAAAACAAAAGTATTGTACAGTTTGTCATCCTTATTAAATCAATGGCTTTCATACTTTTTAAAACCACAAGTCATTTTTTTTGTAGATGAAGCCTCATATCTAGAATGTAAGATAAGATAGATAAAAGTAGAAGTGCTCTGATTGATACTGGGAGAGATGGAGGGAATAAATTAGACAGGAAACAGTTCTGTAGAATCCTTGTACTCAGAAAAGCAAAATTTACCTTTAATACCCTGATAACTTCAAGAAAGATACAGCAGAATTTGAGAGAAGGATTTAGTAGATAAGGTCTGCCACATGAGGGAAGAGAGACTAAAGCATGATAGAAATGAAGTCTAAAAATCACAAGTAGTATGGTGAGGTAGAACATGAACTTCTCTTCCAAATTCTTGATAATAGACTGAAAAGACAACCTTTAGAATTTAAGAGAGGAGAACAGGTAAATGAACATCCTGATTCACACTGTAGACAGTAATTTATGAAAACCATTACCCAAAAAGAGAGTTTAAGATGAAAAATACAAATTATAGAAATATTAAATAAAAGTGAATGGGTGACTGAGCCATAATAGGCTGATAAGGGAAATTAAGGTATTAAACTTTTACCACAGATACCAACAAAAAGATTTTTAACTCATCTATTGCACATAGAAATGAGCTAAATGAAACATGGCAATTTTGATATACTAGGCAAATCTCTAAAATATATGCTTACTGTATGGTATATGTTTATTTTATGATTAAAATTCTAAAAGTAGTTGTATCAAAGAGAATACTGAAGATTATATTGGCTACCTTTTATTTAACCTTGAATGTATATCATGGTAAGTTGATTGATTCCCAGAACTGAACCATCATTATAATGGATAGCCATATTTAAATTTTATAATACTTAGAATATATAATACTTAAAAGTATCAGCTTCATTTAATAAATATAGAGTGTAGAAAGCCATTTACTGAAATGATATATTTATATTTGTGAATCACCAAAACATACACTAAAGAATGGCAACTTTGAAAGTTATTTAGTAAATAAAAGCTAATGGAAAAAGAGGTCATGTGTTGCTGCTACTCTGGTACACTAGGTATTAATATGTTCATACATTAGACTTATAGTGTCTATAAAATATATATGTAAAACTTTTTTCATTCTATATTTTTTCTCAGGTTTCTTTTATAGACGATGAACTTTACATCTAGTTGCATATTTTTGGAGTCCAGAGTGCTCACCATTACATGATGTAGTAGCATATTTTTTTTAAGTTCAAATGGTATTTACATTTTAAGGCCAACTTACAAAAGCCAGACTATTTGCCAAATAGAGAAACCAGACTGATCCTCAAGCTTTAAAACTTTTTTTAAACAGTATTGTTCAAATAATTTTATTTAGTTGGAAAAAAAGATTTAAAAAAATATGCTAAGAAAATATCTCCAATTTGGATAAAGTATCTGTTAATTAAAAGGTGTATTTAGTTACAACAGTTAACTTTAAAGCTGGATTTTTCAGCCTGAGAGAATGTTTTGTAACTTATTTTAAGTTCTGAATCCAGCTTGCTTGCACATTTTCAAATTAGTGCATTTAAATGTAACTATACATACATTCTATCTTCATATATTATTGTTGGCAATAACTTTTTTTTTATGGAAGTAATATATATTAATTTGGGGAAATTTAGAAACACAGAAGTATGCACAAAAATTGCTATAATCCCACTGTCCGCAAATGAACATTGTTCTCATTTTGGTCCATTTCTTTTTGGTCATTTAGTCACACACATATACATGCACACATACATAAGCATATATTAATATATGTGTGTGCATATGCATATAATCTTACAAAAATTGAGATCACACTTTTCCTTTTTTAGTTAATGTTAGATTGTGATCTTTCACATCATTGTTCTTTGAAAATGTGTCTTAAATATTAGGTGGTTTCCTATTATATGAGTATATTATTTAGGGTTCTCCAGAGAAATAGAACCAACAAGATTTATATATAAAGAGAGGGATTGAGATTTATTTTAAGGAATTGAGTCTGCTGATTGTGGAGGCTTGGCAAGTTTGAAATCTGCAGAGTGAAATCCACAGAAGAGTTGCAGTTCAAGTCCAAAGGCAGTCTGGAGGCAGAATTCCTTCTTCCTTATGGTGAAGAAGAGGGCACTTCTTTCTATTAAGGTCTTCAACTGATTGGATGAGGCCTACTCACATTATGAAGGGTAATCTGCTTTATTCAGTCTACTAATTTAAATATTAGTCTCATCTAAAAAAAAAAGTGCCTACACAAAATCTAGAATAACATTTGACCAAATACCTAAGTTCTATGGCCTAGTCAAGTTGACACATAAAATTAACAATCACAATTGGCATACCATAATTTTGAGTTCCATTTCCCTGATTTGGAAAGAAAAGCTGTTTCCAGGTTGTACAAATATATCACATACAATTTAACACCCTTATACATCAAACTTCTTTAATGACTGAGTGCCTGGAGCTTTAGATACGAAACAAAGTTCCTACTTTCATGAAGCTTATAAACTAATAAGTTAGTAAAAATATGTTAGGTTGTCACAAATGCTTTGCAGAAAAATAAGGCAAGATAAGGAGATAGTATTAGAAGGGGCATAGGGTGCTATTAATATTTTATTTAAGTTGGTTAGGGAAAGCCTCTCTATTAAGTAGGGTCTAAATGAACAAAGCAGAAGACCATGCAGCTATATGGATGAAAGATATTCTGGGCAAAGGGAAGAGCAGCAACTGCAAAGACCCTGAGGTGCTGTTTGAGAACAGCAGAGTGGCCAGAAGTCCTGTGGGGTTGAAGGAGTACCTGAGTGGGAGAGTTACAGGAAGTGAGCTGACAAGACAGGAGGTTGTGGTTGGAAAGTGGGATGCTAGTGTAATTAGTAATAACAACAGAGTTTGGGCATGACTAGATGAAGTGGGGGTGGAGGGAAAAATCTACATCTCTCAGTGTCTCTGATTATTTTTACTTTCCCACGTTGTGACTGTTTGTTTTAGAACTATTTACATGTGTATTCACATTCTACAGCAGTTCAGTTTTGTCTTCAGAATCCCTAATGTCTCTGACAAACTGGAAGAGCAAACTAAAGAGTAGTTACTACTCGTCTTCGTGGTGTCTCTGGGTTTCCTAATCCCATTTAAGGTCCTGTCAGCTGAATATAATATAAATATTGTTTTGTAGTGCCATGTCCAGGATATGCCCGAATGAATGTGAGAGGAGCTTATTACTTTTTATGTTTAGGGCTTTTACATTTGACTTGCCTTGGGATGTGTGAGTATTTATTCTTTGACTCAATTCCTCTCTTATAAAATGATATAATACTTTCTGTAGGAGTGTTTTTTGAATATTTAGTGTTGTGGAATGCATCTGTGGTTTTTAGAGGGTTTGAAGACTCAGTGTTCTTAAATTTACTCCTGGTAAAATTGTGTTTTATATAGGTATTTTTCTTGTGACTTGGAATAATAGTTTACAAATTCAGGATACAGCTGAAGATTGCAGGTTCTAACATCTGCTGTCATCAGAAGGTATTTCATGATCTCTCCCAGGAGTTGAGATGAAATTTCTGAACGCTTTACTTTTTCCAAATGTATTTGCTGAATAATGGGTTTGGTTCTTCTTGGAACTTGTGAAGTTACCTCATGGAATGGAAAAAAGTTTTTGCCAACAATTAGAACATATATTTGACTCTATATTCAGCCAAACCATGTTCAGATGTTTGTACATGATGTGCTAATCTTGTGCTTATTCTGTTGTGGAGTGGTTTTGGTTAGTAATATTAGCATGCTCTGTGCCTGAGCAAGGCAGATATTATACTTTGCATTGAAAGCCTAAATTATTGGGTTTTTAAAAAATGTTGGCCTGATAGATTTGATTGCTAGTTATTTCTTCTGGATGCCTAGATCCTTATATTTTATTAGTTTTTAGTTTTACTTTATTAGCATTTTATATTTTAGTATTTCAATTTTATTATGTAAGCATTATTTTATGAAAATTTTTGTTTAGTATTTATATTTCAGCTTTCATTGAGTATTGACTATTTGAAATCTTTTAAAGAATTTTAAGAATTTGAATATGAATTTCAGGAAACTTATAAAGGTCTATTAATACATTGTCATAAAAAATTTTAAATTCCAATAAGTAGATCTGGGATTTTTGTAAAGATCCATCAAAAATGTGTGCACCTTCTCATTTGACTCAGTATACTGTATTCAGTAATTACACAAAAATTAACTGCCATGTTTATCAAAGAAATTCTGAGCTTCTTCCCTTACCTCACTTATCTTTTTTTATTTTATGACTTCTAACGATCTATTATTTTGTTTAGAAAACAGCAAGGCTCGAAGTAATGACTTTGCTGAAAAGAATGGACTTCAGAAATATGAATATGTTTTACATCCAAGAACTACAGGCTTTACTTTTGTGGTAGACCATTTAAGAGAAGGTAAGCACTCCTCTCAAAATGTACTTTTTTATGAAAGTGGCAGACATCACTATGCTTTCTATATAGTCCCTTAGCATTTATAATGCACTTTGTATACTTTATCTCAAGAAATGTGATGCTGTATTTTTATCCTAAGTTGATCCCACATACTATAATAAAATATTTTGCTGTGTATTCTTTAGAAATATAAAATATATTTGTGAAATCTTTTCCCTGTTTTTGGAACACAGAATTAGACTATAATTCCATTTTTAAATATTTCTCAAAGTGTCACAACTGTCTTAAAAATGTCTTAACACTTATACTAACCAAATATTTGCTCTTAGGATTTGAGAATATATAATTTTCTCATTGTTTCAGATCATTATAGTTCTTTATAGCTTAAAAAATAATTTTATATTCATTAATCCACTCACTATACCAAATAACTCAGGTTGGTAGGAAGGCAAGTAGTGCTACCTCCATTTTATAGATAAATAGAACTGGCATCCGACGTGGTAAGTAAATTTCCACAAGTCTCACAAGTCCAGGATAGAGCCTTGAGATTCTGCCTTCTGGTTTGTGGCTCATACTACCACCTCACACTTGTTTCAGGCCATGTCTATTCAAGAGCATATGAAGACAAGGTGATTCCATTGATGGTATCACACCCATTTAAATGTTTATACTTTAATATTTTTGTTCCATAAAAATCCAGTTGTACTTTTTACTATAGTTTACAAATTTATATGTTTATATATCCATACGTTCCAAAGTGTTTATTTTTCAAGAACATTTCAAAGCCTAGAGTCACCTAGTGGAAGAATATTGTTTATACATTTGTGCTCTCCTTTCTTTTTTCTAGCTGGAAGAATATTGTTTACACATTTGTGCTCTCCTCTCTGATTTCTAGCAAGCCATATCATATAATGGTAATGTCCTGGACTAATTAACACCTTCATCTGGTAATTGCTACATTATTATAAAACTGTTCATGCCTAACATGAATGGTCTTGAACCATTATGTAAGAAAAGGTATAATATTCTTACTTCTTTCCCTAAATGGTATCACCCTTGGTTCTTTTAGGGTTCAGTGTGCTTTAAGATACAAAGTGTAACCTGCCAAAATGAAGCTTCTTTACAACTAAGTATCCATGATTTTAAAGAAATGTACACAATCAATCTAAAATCACATGGCACAGTAAGCCAAAAGTGTTGTTCCTATTAATTTGACTAGCTTTTGAAATTCTGAGGTTACAACTAATACCACATGGACTTGTGGGCTTGATGGTCATATTGTACATGATTAGTGAGTGTCCATCTGCCCACAGAAGCTCATGGTAAACAAAGTTCTTCGTGTCTGTGGAGTGGAGAGGCACGAAGACAAAGTGGTAACGCCTTTTTAAAAAAATGTGATACCCAGATCAGCACAATAAACACTCGCAAATGTAAAACCACTCAAAAGCTAAAGATCAAAGGCCAGATACCACAATGTCTCAAGAGAGAAAACAAAGCAACAAAGTTCAGCCCAACAGAATGAACAGAAATTTGCCCTACCTATCGGTTCTCTCAATAAATGTGAATGGATTGAACTCCCCACTCAAGAGACATAGGCTGACTGAATGGATACAAAAATAGAAGCCAAGTATCTGCTGTCTTCAGGAAACACATCTAACCTGCAAGGATGCATTTAGACTAAAGGTAAAGGGGTGGAGAACAATATTTCAAGCAAACAGAAACCAAAAGAAGGTTGGTGTGGCGGTTTTGATTTCAGATAACTTAGTTTTAAAATCAACAAAAGTAATAAAAGACAAAGAAGGTGACTATATAATGGTGAAGGGTACAGTTCAACAAGAAGACGTAACAATCCTAAATATGTATGCACCCAACTTAGGTCTACCCAGATTCATAAAGCAAACTCTACTTGATCTAAACAAATTGATAAACAACAACACCATAAAAGCCAGAGACTTTAAAATCCCGCTGACAGCACAGGACAGATCCTCCAAACAGAAAATTAACAAGGAAATAATGGACTTAAACAGAACTCTAGAACAAATGGTCCTGACTGACATTTATAGGACATTCTACCCCAAAACCACTGAACATAAGATCTTCTCATCAGCTTCTCATCAGGGACATTCTCTAAGATTGACCATATCCTAGAACAAAAAATATGTCTCAAAAAATTAAAAAAAATAGAAATTATACCATGTATCTTTTCAGATCACAGTGGAATGAAAGTAGAAATCAACCCTAACAGGAACTCTCATTTCTACACAAAGTCGTGGAAACTAAACAACCTTCTGCTGAACGACCACTTCATAAATGAGGAAATCAAGATGGAAATCAAAAGATTCTTTTAACTAAATGACAAAGGAGACACAAGTTATCAAAACCTGTGGGACACAGCTAAAGCAGTCCTGAGAAGAAAGTTTATTTCCATAAATGCCTATATCTAAAAGTTGAAAAGATCACAAATAGACAACCTAACAAATCGACTGAAAGAGCTGGAAAAAGAAGAACAGATCGACCCCAAACCCAGCAGGAGAAGTTAAATCATTAAGATCAAAACAGAACTAAATGAAATTGACAACAGGGAACTTATATGGAAGATTAATAAAACAAAAAGTTGGTTCTTTGAAAAAATAAACAAAAT
>CAUYPO010009096.1:0-18064 GCA_963574435.1 Cheirogaleus major
AAAAAAAAAAAAAAAAAAAAAGACATCTGCACCCGAATGTTTATGGCAGCACAATTCACTATTGCAAGGACATGGAAACAACCCAAGTGCCTGTCAATTCATGAGTGGATAATAAAAATTTGGTATATGCTCACAATGGAATATTACTCAATTCTAAGAAACAACAGCGAGCTAGCACCGCTTGTACTATCCTGGATTAGGCTTAAGCCCATTATCCAAAGTAAGGCAACACAAGATCAGGAAAATGGGCTCCACATGTACTCGCCATCAAATTGGTACTGACTGATTAAAACTATGGTGCTCAAATGGAGGTAGTGTTCACCAGGGATTGGGGGGGGCGGGTAGATCCACATCATAGGGATGTGGTGAGCATTGTGGAGGGGAAGGGCATACCTCTAACCCTTTTTAGGGAGAGGCAAAGATATAAAATGTAACCAAAATGTCAAAAATAACTTTTATCAGGTGGCGGGCAGGTGGGAGGGGGGAGGAGGGGGTGGGTATATACTTACATAATGAGTGCGACGCACACCACCTGGAGGATGGATGCATTTGAAGCTCTGACTCAGCCGGGCAGGGTGTGGCAAGGGCAATATATGTAACCTTAACAACATTTTTACCCCCATAATACGATGAAATAAAAAAAATAATATAATACATGAACTAATCACCATGTTGTACAATATATATTTTGGATTTATTCATAACTAACTGAAATTTTGTATTCTTTGGAAACCTCTCCTTTCTTTTTAAATAATTCTTAATGCTTACAAAGTATTTCATTGCATAGCTGAATCATAATTTTCTTACCTATTATACTAGTGTTCAACATTTAGAATGCATAATAAACATCTTTGCATATAAATATTCATCCAAATTCTGGATTATTTTAATGTGATAGCTTCTTAAAAGTAAAATTTCCATATTAGTGGATAGGAAATAAACAGCAAATGGTTTGTAAAAATGGTAAAAAAAAAAATTTTGCTTCCAGAAGCAATAATCTTGCACGTTTAATTTCCCTTTGGGGAAAAGTGAGTATTCTAATTTTAAAAAATTTGTTTCATTATTATAAAATTTAGATTTTATAAAAATCTAATTTAATATGTTAGGGAAAGTATTTCATACTTCTTCAAAAATTAGTTATTTTTTTAAATTAATGATTTTAAGCATTTATATTTAATATTTGATGTATTATTATTATTTGCATTTTTCTGTACCAGAGCTGTCATATTATGATGTGAATAGTGACACTTGGAATTATAGAACATGGCAACTCTCTTGAATCCACTCTGTGGGGAGGAACTTCATGATTTTCTTAATAACATGAAAATATTTTCACAGTTTCTATAATTGTGAAAGATTTTTCATGAAAGATATTTGTATATGAATTATTCTGTTAATATTTTAATTTTAATTTTATTCAATTTATATTATAGAAAGTGCTTTCTTTTATAGCAAAAACATGTACTTAGATTCTCTTTTGTCTTTCATTTTTTCAACTCCTAACTTTTAATCTGCATAGTATTTATTTGTTGTAATGCATGAAGTTAAGATCTAAAGTATCTTGTTCCCCAAAGCTAGCCGATAAATAGTCCTTAAATCATTTATTTGCAATCCTGGATTTGTTATTTCCTGATAGGTTTATCATATTGTAAGCTTTTACATGTGAGAGAAATTAGGGGTTGTTAAAATAATTTCTTGAAACCATAGATTTTTCAGACTTCTGTTCCAGCTATATATATTTTTATTTAATAGCATAATTTTCTATTCAAAACATGGATCAGTACGATCGATTACTAATGCTTGGCCATACAGAATCATTCTTAAATTCTACCCTGGAGGCTGGAGTGAATAAAGTGGGTGTCAAACCTTGTGTATAAATCTTCATATGGAAAATCATAAGCCTTTGGGTATACTTGGTATAAAATATAATATGAACTAGAGATAACTCTAAGCTGTCATTACCAACTGAAGGCAGTTAGAATGTTTTGAATTTTCTTTTTATTTAAACTCAGGTTTTCTGAGTAGGATATATCTGAGCCAACAATGATCAGACACTCCTTCCTCTGACTGACTGACTGACTGCAGGAAATAAACCAGTAAAATTCACTGGTATTGCAATAGTACTGAAACATATAGACCAATCAGAGGCAAGCTCACATCAGGAGAACCAGGGTTTGTGGGTACACGATGTAAAAGGACTTAGGCTCAGGGAGGAAGTGAGGATGACATAGGGTCCATCATCCTTGTTCAAATGATACTTTCAGAGTTGATTTAATTCAAATGGTTTTTCTTGTCAAAACAAAATAAACAAGTGAAGATGTACCTTAATTTAGCCAGGACATCATCTGAGATAGGAGATCCTTATCCAAGACAGGACATCAGCACAGCCATATCCATTATGTTCGAGAACAAGTGTCTACCCGGGCCAGGAATGAGGAAATCAGGAGAAAATATTTGGAATCACTTCTAAGTATTTATATTTTTTGACCATGGCAGTGAATAGTTTCTGTCAACACTCAATAAACCATTTTGTTGACAATAATCAATAAAACATGTGAGTGGGAAACAAAAATTGATACAGGCTATCGGAAAACTAGTCAATTATTCCACATTATTATTCCATCTTGGAAGCTGAGTTAAATTTTTCCATCCATGTTTTGCTGAAACAATAAAAATATATTCTAGTTACCTTTTGGCAAACACCTCTTTACTTAATTTGCCATAAGTAGAATTTGTTAGCAACTAAGGAGCTAGATCAATGAGAATTTCTATCACTAATTGAGATCTTTGGATCTCTTTTACACATGTTTCTAAAAGTAATTGGTCTAGGCTTGTATTTCCAGGTTAATCAACTTCAAAGATGTATCTCACAAGATGATTTGATACAATGGAACCATTAAAAAAGAAATATTCCTACTTACATCCAGCAATAGTTTCTTTAATGAATACCTCCTAAGGCTCCATCAGGCTTACAAATGTAAGAAGTTTATTCCTGGTTTTAGAAATTTTCCTCCTATTTCTATCAGAGACAAAAGAGTAACCTGATATGTTTTCATTCAAAATGCTGTCAAGCATTTTGTTCAGTCTAACCCACCATTCTCTCAATGCAGGGCCATTCAAGAATTTACGTCAGAGCTAAGTTACAAAAAATATTCCTTCTGAGGAATTTGTACATTTCTTTTATTGGGAAATAAGAATCATGTAATGAATCATGTATCACTTTCTAGGTGAGGTAGCTATCACATATGATTTTTACCAGTCAACTGCAAGCAAATGGAATGGAGACCTAATTTTTTACAAGAGTTAAGTGTTAAAGATGGCACAAAAGCAAAATAATATATAATCAAATTCATCCCTGAAAATCGCCTGTCGAGGTTTCTACCTTAGAAACCAACCTACCATGTTCCAATAAATCAATTACAACCAGTGTCTTTTCTAATGTCAAAAATGATTGCTATTCCTTGGGTAAGTACTAGGTGAAATTGTTTTGTTTATATATATTCAGACTCTGCTTTCACACTCTGTACAGCAAGATGTTCTCACTACAACAGGCAGCCAGGAAATGCGTGAGCCCATGTAATGATCAGAAGAACAGATTTATCTCTCATCACAAGCTCATTATAGGGATTGGAGGCTCAATTTCTTGCATGATTTAACTAGCTCTCTTTTTCTCTTTGTTTTCACAGCCTTCCTATAGTTTAATTCACTATAGTTAGATGGACAGATAAGTCAGTTGCACTGTAATTTGTTTATAACTTAGGTTCTGTATGTACCCATTTTCTAATGTTTACTAGTCTTTGGCCTCTGTCCTGCATTTATAGGTTCTCAATTTCTTATTTTTATTTCTTTAATTTTTGATTTGTATATAATATATGTGATCAAAGTATAGGAGAAAAACATACTGGGTAAAATTAACCACATAAACAGATACATAAAAATAACCCAGAAGAACCCTAAAAAAAGGGAAAGATTCTCATTCTTATTTTTTCTTCCAATGAGCACTGTGATAATACATTTTGTTTTAACATGATTTTCCATTATAAAACTTATATATGACATTTTATCTAGTCTTCCATCTGAGGGTATGTGGAACTTATAAAGAGACTGAGAGAAAGATCATCACTAAATGAGAAATATAAAAAAATGAATATGGAAAGCAATCAAAACTTAGTATTAAAGCAACACAGCAGTGGAGGTCACTGTGGTGGAAGAGGTAGCCAATCTTTTTCTCAGGATGGGCAAAGAGCAGGCTCAGAGTTGTCCATGTATAGGGTAGGAGTGAGAATCAAGACTAAGTAGGGGTGTCCACTGTGGGTCATAATGCAGAGCAACTTTCAATACTCTGCCCCACCTATATTTACAGGACTGACAGCCTGGCATATACTCCTTCATCTGGAGGAAGGGGAAGAGGGCTCTCCTCTAAATAAAATGAACAAACTCCTGGGAGAACTGAAGCTTCCATTATAAGTCTTGGTACCTTCAAGAAAAGCATTCTTAAATCTGGAATCCCAGGTTCCAAATTCCAGATTCCAAAACCTTCAGTGTTTTGCGTTGTATTGTTTATAACAAAAAAGTATAATTAATCTAAATATCCATCAAGGACTGATGAAATGAATGTAGCTATAATTTTAGATAACCATTAAAAACAATAACCATGTAAATGTGTAAACATAATATTAGCCGGACTTTCTTAGATGAAAAAGCAAGGATCAGGATAGTTTGTACAATATGCTACTGTTTGAGTAAAACAATTTAAAATGAAGATAATAAATAAACTATAAAATATCAAAAAATATGTATGCATTTGGAACAGAGAAGCAGTGGAAGTGGGTTTAAGAAAAATGAACTGGCCGGGTGCAGTGGCTCAGACCTGTAATCCTAGCACTCTGGGAAGCCGAGGCAGGAGGATCGCTCAAGGTCAGGGGTTCGAAACTAGCCTGAAGAAGAGTGAGACCCTGCCTCTACTAAGAAAAATAGAAAGAAATTAATTGGACAACTAAAAATATATATAGAAAAAATTAGCCAGGCATAGTGGCACATGCTTGTAGTCCCAGCTACTCGGGAGGCTGAGGCAGAAGGATTGCTTGAACCCAGGAGATTGAGGTTGCTGTGAGCGAGGCTGATGCCCCAGCACTCTAGCCTGGGCAACATGGTGAGACTCTGTCTCAAAAAAAAAAAGAAAAAAGAAAAATGAACTGAACGCTTATCTTTCCTAGTGAAGAGCCAATAGGCATTGTCTAAAATTGATTTTTTTAAAAGGCATATTGTTTACAATTGAGGGTATAACTACAAGATGAAAACCCAAAGACAATTTACTCTTACAAAGGCTCTATAAGAGAATAAAGAAGAACACAGGCTCTGGAATCTGTCACTCTGGCTTGAAATCTGGACAACCACTCCTTAGTCATATGACTTTAATGAAGTCACTTGTTTCCTCAGCCCTAAAAAGGTAATAAAAATAGAATTTTTGTCATGGGGCTGTTATGCTAATTTTCTTGAGTAAGGAATGAGAAGTTCTTAATATAGTACTTGACATGTAGAAAACAATCAGTAAATTTTAGAAATATTAGCTAATATTTTTTTCTGAAGAATGGGTCTATGAGAAGGTAGAGGTGGGAGATGGTCAATTTTTACTATATTTAGACACTATTTATATTTAATTTACATGTTTTTCCTATCATGATTTACCGAGATAAAGATTTTAAAACATGTATTTTATAAATAAAGACTTTTTCAAACTGAGTAGTCCATATATAAAATAATAAAGAATTGAATAAAAAGGTAGCAATGGAGATTGATTAGATGGATGTCAGAGAGGACAGGGTCAATAAGTTAAAACTAAGAGATAGGAAACATGAAATAACCATGAACAGAAATAGAAAACATTGACTGGAGATCTAGTTTGGGGTAACAGAAGATTCAATTCTAGATGTGTTAAGCTTGAAAAGATGTCAGCCTGTCTAGATAGAAATACTCAACATTTATTTATCCTTCGAAGCAGGGGGTATATTTTATACATATTTGAATCCCCACCATCTAGTTTACTTGTCTAGAATACAGTAGGACTCAGAACATGTTGAATGAATGAATACATGGATACATGCATGGATGGGTGGATGGATGAGTAGATAAATATTGATTTGCGTCAACTATACAAATACGACAGTGAAGCCATCAGAGTGTATAAGCAAAATGAGAGGAAGCAAGTTTTGAGGAATATTCATATTTAAAGGAAAGTGGTCATAAAAGTACACCAGGGAAAGGGAGACCTTAGAATTAGAAAGAAAAGAATGTCATAAAATTATGAAAGAAGAGACTTAATGTATTAATAATATTGAAGTGTCTTAAGAATAAGCATGTACCCTACCTCTGAAAAGACAAATTGGATAGAAAATTCCCATGTACCCCAAAGGATAAAAGTATATTATTTCTAGAATAAAAATGAGGATACTTAAAATGTGTTTTAATAATTTTAAAATAAAAAATTAATAGTGTCATATTGAATGTTTATTTGTCTATAGCTATTCAATAAATATTAATTGGATTAAATTAAATATCCTTGCTTAAAAGTAATGAAATCATTTTTCTCTCAAAAAAAACTACACATGGTAATTAAAGCAATTTTAAAAATATAGAAAATTGGAAAGAAGATGAAATGATTGGTTTTATTGTAATGTTTTGATTACTTTTGAGTTTCTACAGTTGTTATATTGCATTGATTTCTGGAAAAGCAATAACTCTAGAGCAATTTTCATATCATGGAAAGGATTTTAATTTGTTAAAGGCATAATCATCTCTAGGTTATATTAGGAAATATTCATAAATTTCTCAAGGGTCAAGGGCATTCAGTACCTTTTAGTTTTTCATGTTTCAAATCCTCTTCATCTTACACAAAACATTTTGTTGATTTTTTTATTCTTTACACAATAATGCATAGATATTAATTTGCTATTTTATAATATACAATGTGTGGAAGTGCTCCCTTTTGTGAATTAATTGTGGATAAATTTTTATTCTTTTAATGTGGCTGTATACTGAGTCTGGGTAGTATGCATTAAATGCATACTGTCTGAACAATCTTGTAGCAGGCAATGATAGATCCTCAGGACATAACATTAACTCTTCTCTGGCTATGCAATCAAACATGTAATTTTACTACTAATGATGCTCCTTAGGCTACAGGGATGTGAAATGGGTATTTTCAAAGTGAAGTTGCTAAGTGACATTAAGAAAATTACTATGAAAGCAAAGTTAATGATCTCAGTTGGTACCATTTAGCTTAGGCATTTAAACTAATAGCAGCATCAGGTTGAATTTACTGTAACTCTACAGCTCCTTTTCTATGCTTTGCTGGAGACACCGTCATTCTCCAAACAGCAATAACAGTTAGTGCTTTCCTTCTTCCAATTGCTTAACAAAATTAACAAATTAATACACCACACAATCGTGCAATGATTATTCCCATTTCACTGTTAGCAAAATAATAAGCAAATAATGTTATCTGATGAAAAAATAAGAAATTAAATAAATTAAGGGGAATAATCAAAATACTGAAATGTGTTGACATTAGGAAGACAGTATCCCTAGTTCTGCCTAAAATAATGTAAATATGTGTGCTGTGCATACGTAATACTCAAGAAATTTCTTAAAATATTTTCTTTGTTTTTATTTCAGCATATTATGGGGGTACAAATTTTAAGGTTTCAAATAATGCCCTTGCCCTCCCTACCCCCCAAGTCTGAGCTTCAAGCGTGACCATCCCTCAGACGGTGCACATCTCACTCATTATGTATGTATATACCCGCCCCCTCCCCCCTCCCACCCACCCAGTACCCAATTAATGTAGTTCCTATGTGTCCACTTAGGTGCTGATCAGTTAATACCAGTTTGCTGTTGAGTATATGTGGTGCTTGTTTTTCCATTCTTGGGATACTTCATTTAGTAGAATGGGTTCCAGCTCTATCCAGGAAAATACAAGATGTGCTATATCACCATTGTTTCTTAAAGCTGAATGGTACTCCATGGTATACATATACCACATTTTATTAATCCACTCATGAATTGATGGGCACTTGGGTTGTTTCCACAGCTTTGAAATTGTGAATTGTGCTGCTTTAAACATGCAAGTGCAGGTGTCTTTTTTGTAGAGTGTCCTTTGTTCTTTCCCACTGCTGGGCATCTACCCATACCAACGTTTTTATATTCCTGATGATATCTAATGCTTTCTCACAACATGTGGCTTGGTACCTAATTGATACTTAATAAATAGTCAAATGTCTCCCACAACTAACAGATGCTGCCAACAAGATTTTGGCAAGCCCTGAATTCTGTCAGTTTATGGTTGTAACTCCTGACAGAAGCCCAAAGCGCTGATTATCTGTGTTGTTGACTAAAAAAAGAGCAATGTGCTTTAGGTCCTAGGCATTCATGCACGTGGCAGAATTGGCATTCTGCTTGAACATGTATCTGACACATATTCTTGTTCAGATGCAGACCTTCAGAGATCTATCCCTCTGAAGGTGGTCTATAGGGGATCTTTGGGGAAAGTAATTACTTGATTGATGGATAATCAGACAAGAGTCAGTTAGGCTCTAGGCACTGTTGATTACAGTCGAGATCCTTTCAGACCTAGGCATGTTGAAGGAGTAGAATATGTTTGCTGTTATTCTGAGGTTCCTTTGGAGATTTTACTTAACAGCAGTACTGCCTTTTGTTCAGCCTCAGTACTTTTTATATCAGGTAGTAAGAAGTATTTCTACATCTGATACTTATGAAAGGTCATGTGCCAGCCCCATACCTCTTTCTCAATTCTCTCTTGTCATCAAGCTATGAAGAATCCTGAAAATAAATGTGGAATACTAGTCACCTACCTATAAGTGTTTGTATACAAAAAAGTCTATTTATCTCCTTCTCACCATCTAACTTGTTGGAATTTGCTAAACAGCATCTGATCTAAAGACATTTCCTGCTAATTTCCCCTTCTGTGTTGCAGCACACCCACTAGGCTATGATTTTCTGAGTGGTTTAGAGTAACTAATTTTATGTCAATCAATTCAAATTCAATTTTATATTTAATAATATTGGTAATATAATAAACACTGTAGTTTAATTTCCCTACATATAATATAGTCCAGAAAAGGTACACTATGGCTTTATACCAGATTTGGAGAAAATTAACAACTATAGAACTTTAATTTTAGCCTCTCTTGATACAGACTTTATTTTTCTTAAAATAGAGCCTAATATTTATGCTAATTCTGTAGTTCCTTTTTCAAATTACATGATTATATGGATTCTTAAAAAATTTCTTAACACCAAATTCTAAAACTCTTAACAATGTTCATCCCTGGGATTTATTGTAAAGGAACATGGGAAGAAAGAGATAATAGGAAAATGGAGGAATTTTAATTTATAAAATGTATACAACTTTCTGTATTTTTTGGAATTTTACATTGAGCATATATAAGCTTGTAAAATAAAATAATCATAAGAACAGTATTAAAAACTTTCTATACCTCCTCACTTCATTCATTCATGCATTTATGCATTCATTCATTCAGCCCATGTTTATTATATGTTTAATAAGTTCTAGCTTTGGTGAATTAAAAAAGAAAACACAATCCATATTGTTAATTATTTAACAGTTTAGAGAGCAAACATATATACACCAATGATTATATCATAGTATAAAATCTGAAATTCAGTACAGTATTGTGAATGATAATGTGCGTTCTCTTGTTATATTGTTTGGATTTGAATCCTGACTTCATTATTAACTAACTGCATATTTTAAGGATGTTACTCAGACTCTATGTCCCCCATTTGCACCACCTATAAAGTGGTAATAAAGCATCTGCCTCGTTGTGTTGAGGAGATAAAATGAAACACTATCTGAAAAGTATGTCTAACTCTGTATGGCAGAGTAAACAGTAAGTATTAACTATCTTGGAAATATAAACAAAGGATATCTAAATCACATTATTTTGTTAAAGAGGAAATTAGAGAAGGTTTCCTTATTCGTGATGATAGCTAAGTTGAATGTTAAGGAATATATGTAGGAACCTTCCAGATGAATAAAGACTGAATGTTTTGCTGAGTTTATAAACCAGAATCCAGACTGGTAGAAAGTTTCATTTGGTATACTTAGTGTTGAATATAAATAAATAATTATTCTCAAATATTTAGTGATCACTTTTAACATGAAAATCTAACCTACAAGTCAGAACTGTTAAACCTGGGCTCAATGAAACCTTAAGAATCCTAGAAGATGTGGGGAAAACCCTTTCAGATATTGGTCTAGGCAAAGAATTTTTGAGGAAGACCCCCCAAGGCAATCACCGCAGCATCTAAAATAAACAAATGGGATCTGACATAAAAAACAAATAGCAAAATAACATATGTAAATCCTATCTTATTTTAGTAGCTACATTAAATGCTAATGGACTAAAACTCCAATTAGGAGGCAGACATTGGCAGAATGGATTAAAAAATGACCGAACTATATGCTTTCTGCAAGAGACTCACTTTAGATACAAAGACACAAATAGGCTGAAAGTAAAAGAATGGCAAAAGCTATGCCATGCAAACAGTAACCAAAAGAGGGCTAGAGTAGGCATTCTAGTATCACACTTTAAGAGAAAAGTTGCTACTAGAAACAAAGGGCATTTTATAATGATAAAAGGGTCAATTCATTAATAAAATATGACAATTATAAAAATATGTGCAATTTACAACAGTGTTATGCAGTGAAGCAAACAAAAATATAAAGTAAAAAATGACAGAATTGAAGAAACAAATAGACAATTCAACAATAGTAGTTGCACACTTCAATACCCCACTTCCAATAATGTGTAGAACAACTAGGCAGAAGATCAATAAGGAAATAGAAGACTGAACAACATTATAAACCAACTCTATCAACTAGACCTAACAAACAGCTATATATCATTCTACCATGTTCTCAGGTGAACATGGAATATTCTCTAAGATAAACCATATGTTACTCTATAAAAGAACTCTTGGCTGGGCTCACACCTATAATCCTAGCACTCTGGGAGGCCAGGGTGGGAGGATCATTTTGAGGTTAGGAATTCCAGACCAACCTGAGCAAGAGTGAGACCCCGTCTCTACAAAAAATAGAAAAATTAGCCAGTTGCAATGGTGTGTGATTGCAGTCCCAGCTACTTGGGAGGCTGAGGCAGTGCTTAGAGAGAAATATATAGCTATAAATTACATATTAAAAAGGAAGAAATATCTCAAGTCAGTAGCCTAACTTTCCACCTTAAGAGAGTAGGAAAAAAATTGGTAAACTAAACCAAATATAAGCAGAAGGAAGGAAATTAAAAACTATCAAAATGAAAATAGAGAATAAAAAAATAGAGAAAAATCAATAAAACTAGAAGTTTGTTCTTTGAAAAGATCAGCAAAATGGATAAATCTTTAGCTAGATTGACTAGGAATAAAGAGAATTCAAATTATTAGGATTGAAAGAAAGGACATTACTACTGACCTAACAGAAATAAAAAGGAATATAAGGGAGTATTATGAACAACTGTGTATCACCAAATTAGATAATCTAGATGAAATAGTCAAATTCCTAGAAAGACATATGCCACTGAAACTAAGTCAAGAAGAAATAGAAAATCTGAATAGACCTATAACAAGAAAAGAGATTGAACTAGTAATAAAGGCTTCTCACAGAAAATATCCCAGGACCAGATGGCTTCACCAGAGAATTCTACCAAATATTAAAAAAAAGAACTAACACCAACCCTTTGCAAACTCTTCCAAAAAAAAAAAAAAAAAAAAGAAGAAGAGAAAATGCTCCTCAATTTAACTCAGTCTGTGCAAATACCTGATACCAAAACCAGACAAAAAATCACAAGAAAAGAAAACCATAGACCCTTATTAATATAGGTGCAAAACTCCTCAACTAAATAATAGCAAACAAATCCAGGAACATATAAAAATGTTTATATACCATGACCCAGTAGAGCTTATACCAGGTTGGTTCAATATATGAAAATTAGTCAAGGTAAGATGCAATATTAATAGAAATAAGGGACAAAACAAAAACTACATTTGATGCAGAAAAAGTATTTGACAAAATTCAATACTCTTTCATGATAAAAACACTCAACAACCAGGAATAAAGGAATCTTCCTCAATTTGATAAAGGACATCTGTGAAAAACCCACAGCTAAATCAGACTTAATAGTGAAAGACTGAAAGCTTTCCCCATAGGATTGGAAACAAGACAGGATGTCTAGTGTCACTTGTTCTATTCAACACTGTAATGGAACTTCTAACCAGGCATGAAAAAGAAATAAAAGTCATCCAGATTGGAAAGGAAAATGTATAACTATCTCTGTTTTCAAATGACATGATTGTCTATGTAGAAAATAATGAAAAAGATCCATGAAATAACCCAAAACACTATTGGTGCTAATAAATGAATTTAGCAAGGTTGCAGGATACAAGATCAGTATACAAAAATCAATTGTATCAATTCAGTAGCAATGAGCAAACCCAAAATGAAATTAAGAAAAGAATTCCATTGATCATTGCACATTTTATACAGATATCAAAATATCACATGTACCCCCAAAATAGGTACCACTATATATATCCAACATAATAATTTCATAATAAACAAAAAAATCCATTAAAGTATCATCAAAAATAATAAAATAGGCATAAATTTAAACAACTTCAAGCTTTGTACAGTGAAAACTATAAAACATCATTAAAAAAATTAAAGAAGACCTGAGTAAATGAAAAGAGATCTGTGTTCAAGGATTGGAAGGCTTAATATTATTAAGATGGCAATGTTCCTCAAATTGATCTACAGATTCAATGCAATCTCTATCAAAATCCCAGCTGCCATTTTTGCAGAAATGGACAAGTGATCCTAAAAAACATATGAAAATGCAAGTGAACCTGAATAACCAAAATATCTGGAAAAAGAATAAATGAGAGGACTCACACTTCCTGATTTCATAATTTACTACAAAGCTACAGAATTCAAAATACTGGCATAAGGACAGATAAATAGATCAATGGAATAGAATTGAGAGTCCAGAAATAAACCCACATACTCAATTTATTTTTGATAAGGGTACCAAGTACAATCAATAAAGAAAGAATAGTCTCTTCAATAAATGATTCTGGAACAAATGGTTATCCACATGCAAAAGAATGAAGTTGGACCCCTATTTCAAACCATATACAAAAATTAAAACAAAATGAAATAAAGACCTAGATGTAAGAGCTAACACCATAAATTACTTAAAAGTAAACATAGGCATAAATCATTGTAACCTGGGATTAGGCAATGATTTCTTAGATGTCACACCTAAAGGACAAGCAACCAAGTAAAAAATAAATTTGACTTCATTAAAATTTTAAAAAATTTGTGCTTCGGAAGACACTGTCAAGAATGAAAAAAAAACAAAAAACAGAAAATGAGAGAAAATATTTGCAAATCCTATATCTGATAAAAGTCTAGTATTAAGAATATATATATAGATAACTCTCACAATATACAAATACAATATATATTTAACTCTCACAACTCAACAATAAAATGTCAAGTGAAACAATTAAAAAATAGACACAAAATTGGAATAGATATTTCTCCAAAGAAGATATACAAACGTCAATAAGAATGTGCAAATATGCTCAATATCACTAGTCATTAGGGAAATGCAAATCAAAACCGCAATGAGAGGCCGGGTGCGGTGGCTCACGCCTGTAATCCTAGCACTCTGGAAGGTCTAGGTGGACGGATTGTTTGAGCTCAGGAGTTCGATACCAGCCTGAGCAAGAGCGAGACCCCGTCTCTACTATAAATAGAAAGAAATTAGCCAAAGCAACTACAAATAGAAAAAATTAACCAGGCATGGTGACGTGTGCCTGTAGTCCCAGCTACCCGGGAGGCTGAGGCAGGAGGATTGCTTGAGCCCAGGAGTTCTGTGAGCTGGGCAGATGCCATGGCACTCTAGCCTAGGCAAGAGAGTGAGATTTTGTCTCAAAAAAACCCCCAAAAAACCACAATGAGATACCAAGATACCACTTCACACCCTAACCGTATCCTTGTTCTCAAATGGCAGGTGGCTCAAGTTCTTATCTTTGAT
Organism: Cheirogaleus major; assembly: GCA_963574435.1. Classification (NCBI taxonomy): domain Eukaryota; kingdom Metazoa; phylum Chordata; class Mammalia; order Primates; family Cheirogaleidae; genus Cheirogaleus; species Cheirogaleus major. The sequence goes on from CAUYPO010009096.1 coordinate 14,136, forward strand.
GGGGGTGTATGGCTGGGGTGGGGTTGACAGCAGATGATCTCTGGAGAAGCTGCAAAGGGAGAAGGAATTTCTTTAGCCCAAATCTGCATCATTGAGCAATGGAATGGACACCAGCTAAATAAGAACTTCCAGCAAGTGACTTGCAAGTTTTGGCTATTTAATCTGATTAAACCGGAGTGCACAATTACCACTAGGTGGCACCACACTGCAGCTAGCCCGGACAAATTATAATAGAACTATGCAACTTTGGAACTCTGGTTGTAGAGGCTAGTTCTGGATATTTCACAACTAAATATCCCTTCACTTACATGGCTGATTTTCTAACACAAAAACAGAAAACTAATAAGGCCGTAAATATTAAATAAATTGAAATGATATTTAATAACTTCCCCTTCCTTGAACCCCAGGATCAAATTGTTTTATAGTAAATTCTACCAAACTTTCAAGGAACAGTTGATTTCTCACTCAGATATGCCAGAAAACAGAAGAGAATAAAAACTACCTGATCAAACTCTAGATCATTTTATAGATCTAGAGTAATAAATAAGGTACAATATCCTTTGTGTTTGTGGGTGCACCCCTCTGCCGAGATGTATGGCTCCCTCAATGCCAGCTGGACCTTGGAGCCAGATGACACTTACTGTGCCCACAGCTGTGCCACAAGGTGCCAGGTCTCTCCCTTCTCCCCTTTCACTCCCCATTGCCCAACAGAGGAGAGCTCCATGTGCTCCATGTGCATCTATATCTATGGGTATCAGGCTGAGGGTGGTGGGTGGGGACTGAACATCACCCCAGGACCTCCTGATTAGAGGAAACTGAGGGACAGAGAAGAGGAGGGCACCTCTGCAGGTGAGCCTGCAAATCACCAAATGTTAGAGTGGGAAGTGACTGCAGAAATCATCATTTCAGTTTCGCGGGACACGGCAGGCTTCACTTCTCTCTGACCAGGCTGAGTGAAGGCTCTCTTCTCTGGGTCACAGCTACTTGGGACTGGCTCCCTCCTAAGTCAGCTGAGTCAGAAATTCCTTCCTTAGACTGAGTTGAAATCTGCCTCCTTGAGGGTGTTTCTTGAGAACATCATCAGCCTGAGCTGCCAACCTGGGAAGGTGAACATCAGTTGACTGGGAAGAAAGATGGACTTCAGATCTTCAGTGCATAGATTAGCCACCAAGTGCTAGGAAGGTGCTGGATGCCACACAATAGGGACTTGAAGCAGATGGAGGATGAACCAAGACAGTGAAGGGTCTTGACCTGAGGGGTGAATGGGCGGCTGGGTTGGCTATTTTGCATACAGCTGCTGTTGGCAGGTAAGACACGACATTAATGTGCTGGGGAAAATCCTATGTGAACCAGGGGCTTCTTTATTATTCTGATGTCATTTCTCTTCTCTATCAGTCCATGTATGGGAAATCCTGCAAGACAGACTGAATCTAGAAATTAAATTATCCAAGAATACACGTGCTCTCTATGGAGAAAAGCTTAAAATGTAAATAAAGAGCATAGTAGATAATCTGAGTAAATGGAGAGACATTCCATATTCTTGGATGAAATGACTTAATATAGTAAAGAAGTCTCGTTCGTTTTACGCTGCTATAAAGAAATGCCTGAGGTAATTAATAAAGAAAAGTGATGTATTTGGCTCACGGTTCTGCAGGCTGTACAGGAACATGGTGCCAACATCTGCTTCTGGTGAAGGGCTCAGGGATCTTCCAATCAAGGCAGAAGGCAAAGGGAAGCAGGCATGTCACCCAGTGAGAGAAGGAGCAGGGAGAGGGAGGAGGTGGTGCCTGCCTCTTTTAAACAACCACCTCTGTGTGGAAAGCAATATGGAGATACCTTAAAGCGATACAAGTAGATCTACCATTTGATCCAGCAATCCCATTACTGGGCATCTACCCAAAAGATCAAATGACACTCTATAAAAAAGACACCTCCACTCGAATGTTTATAGCAGCTCAATTCACAATTGCAAAGTTGTGGAAACAACCCAAGTACCCATCAATACATGAGTGGAGTACATAATGTTTTAATTCAACTCTTTGAAAATTAGTATCTGAAATACAATATGTACAGAAACTTGTTATAACTATGAACTCCAAAGTCTTTCTACAGTCCAGATAAACAGTAGCAATTCTCCCTCTTAAGTAATAAGAATAATTTTACACTTTAATAAGCCTGAATGCCATGTTGCATGTTACAGTGGGTTTTTGTTTGTTTGTTTGTTCTTGAGACAGGGTTTTACTCTGTCACCTGGACTACAGTACAGTGGTATCATCATAGCTCACAGCAACCTCAAACTCCTGGGTTCAAGCAATCCTCCTACCTCAGCCTCCCAAGTAGCTAAGACTACAAGCATGGGTGACCACATCCAACTAATTTTTCTATTTTTTTATAGACATGGGGTCTCGCTGAGGCTGGTGTTGAACTCCTGACCTCGAGCAGGGCACCTCAGCCTCCCAGAGTGCTAAGATCACAGGCATAAGCTACCATACCCAGTCCATGTTACAGTTTTGATTTGTTTAGTTTTAAATAGAAATAAAGTTGAGAATTTTCATTTATAACAATTTAAGTAGTTTATATCTATTTAAGTCATAAGCTAGCTTCTCTCCCTCCCTAACTATTAACAGCTTCCCTAATTTAATCACTGGGAACAGAAGACAGTTTTTCAAGCGAAGTTTTAATTTTACTTAAACTTCCTTTTTTTTTTCCTTTACAATATCAATTTGGTGATCCTCGTTGGGTAAATATTGTGCACTTTCAAAGAATGTATTTGTGGTAAATATTCTATGTGCACTTTCAAAAATGTATATTCTGCTGTTGTTCTATAAACGTCAATTAAGTCAAATTGTTTGATAATGTTCAATAGTGACACTTTGCATGATGACTTTAATCTGAATTAACACAAAAACCTGAAAAAGTATGAATCCTTATATTCTCAACATTTGTAAATCACTTAATAGACATGCCATTATCATAATGATCTGGCACAAATCTAGACCATTATACATTAGGCAAGTTTAAAAAAAAGATTTTTCATTGTTAAATAAAACCATAATATTTTAAAATTACTAACAACAATAGTTTTATATCACTGAAAGGGATATTATCTGTTGTTCTCCAACAGGGCATCTCTTCAGTCCAATAATGGATAGCTTGGATGTCAGCCATTCAGCAAAGTGTTTTATCTACCCTGTTTAAACAGGGCGTGGTGGCTCACACCTGTAATCCTAGCACTCTGGGAGGCCAAGGCTGGAGGATTGCTTGAGGCCAGGAGTTCGAGACCAGCCTGAGCAAAAGGGAGCCCTCGTCTCTACAAAAAATACAAAAAACTAGCCAGACATGGTGATGCACACCTATAGTCCCAGCTACTCAGGAGGCTGAGGCAAGAGAATCACTTGAGCCCAGGAGATTGAGGTTGCAGTGAACTATGATGACACCACTGCACTCTAGCCCAAGTGACAGAGTAATACTCTGTATAAAAAAAAAAAAAAAAAAAAAGAGAAAGAAAGAAAGAAAAGTACTAAATTAGAAAACTTCAACAAATTATATGTCACTAAGAATGGCAGTAATTATTTGGTGTCTATGTCACATGGTTCTATATAGTCCGATTAAATAAGGTCCCAGAAATTAAGGGAGTGTGTGTATGTCTTTTACTAAAGACTATTTTTAAAGCCTAGTTCAGGAGATAATTGCTCAATGGCACTCTGAACATAATCACGTTAGGAATTTATGTTTTGTTGAGGTGTTTAGAAATGATTTTAAACTATCCCTGTACTACCTGCTCCCACACCCAACAAATTCATAAGCTGATTTCTTAAGACCAAGGTGATGGTATTAGGAGGTGGTGCCTTTGGCAGGTGATTAGCTGAAAAGGTGGATCCTTCATGAATGGGATTAGTGTCCTTAGAAAAGAAATCCCAGAGAGCTCT
>CAUYPO010009104.1:0-10785 GCA_963574435.1 Cheirogaleus major
ATTTTGCTATACGGGGTCTTCTCTGGTTCCATACGAAGTGAAATATTATTTTTTCTATGTCTGTGAAAAATGATGATGGTATTTTAATAGGGATTGCGTTGACTCTGTAGGTCACTTTGAGTAGTATAGACATTTTAACAATGTTGATTCTGCCGACCCATGAACATGGTATATTCTTCCACCTGCTTACATCCTCTGCTATTTCCTTCTTCAGTGTTTCATAGTTCTCCCTATAGAGGTCTTTTACCTCCTTGGTTAAATATATCCCTAGGTACTTTATTTTCTTTGTTGCTATTTTGAAGCGAATTGAGTCTTTGATTTGGTTCTCGCTTTTACTGTTGTTGGAGTATATGAATGCCTCTGATTTCTGTGTATTGATTTTGTATCCTGAGACTTTAGTAAATTCATTTATCAATTCAAGTAGTCCCTTAGTTGAATCCTTGGGGTTTTTTAGGTATAATGTCATGTCACCAGCAAAGAGTGAGAGTTTGATCTCTTCTGTTCCCATTTGGATGCCCTTAATTCCGCTCTCTTGTCTGTCAAGAGAGCAAACAGACAACCCACAGAATGAGAGAAAACTTTTAGCAAGCTGCACATCCGATAAAAGGCTGATAACTAGAATTTATTTAGAACTAAGGAAAATCAGCAAGGAAAAACCAAAGAACCCTATTAAAAAGTGGTTAAAGGATATGAACAGAAAATTTTCAAAGACCGAATAATGGCCAACAAACATATGAACAAATGCTCAACATCTCTAATCATCAGGGAAATGCAAATCAAAACTGCAATGAGATATCACTTATCTCCAGTAAGAATGGCCTTTATCAAAATGTCCCCAAACAATAAATGTTGGCGTGGATACGGAGAGATAGGAACACTCCTACACTGCTGGTGGGACTGCAAACTAGTTCTGCCTCTGTGGAAAGCAATATGGAGATACCTTAAAGAGATACAAGTAGATCTACCATTTGATCCAGCAATCCCATTACTGGGCATCTACCCAAAAGAACAAAAGTCACTCTATGAAAAAGACACTTGCTCACATATGTTTATAGCAGCACAGTTCACAATTGCAAAGATGTGGAAACAACACAGGTGCCCATCAATACATGTGTGCATTAATAAAATGTGGTATATGTATACCATGAAGTACTATTCAGGTTTAGGAAACATTGGTGATATAGCGCCTCTGGTATTTTCTTGGATAAAGCTGGAACCCATTCTACTAAGTGAAGTATCTCAAGAATGGAACAAAAAAGCACTACATGTACTCAGCAGCAAACTAATATTAAGGGATAAACACCTAAGTGGACATATAAAAATAACATTTATTGGGTGTTGGGTGGGTGGGAGGGTGAAGGAGGGGATGGGTATATACAAACATAATGAGTGAGGTGTGCAACATTTGGGGAATGGTCATGCTTGAAGATCTGCCTCAAGGTGGGAGTGGGACATGGGCAATATATGTAACTATAATATTCGTACCCCCATAATATGCTGAAATTAAAAATAAATAAATAAAAACGTAGCTAGGATTAAAAAAATGAAAGTTATTCGCCTATATATCTCATTAAATGGTTTACAGGTTTATTTTTGATATTTAAATTATTCCATCTATTATCTAAAGTTAATTTTTGAATGGTGTGAAGTAGAGTTTCAGTGTCACTTTTTCCCTATAAATAGCCATTTTCCCACCTGTATTTCTTATATAGCTCTTTCTTTCTCTATTGACCTATTATACTATATTTGACATATATCAACATTCTATATATGTGTAGATGTGGGGAAAGAAAACTTTTCTGTGTTACCCAATTCTCTTGTTAAAAAGCCTTAGCCTATGGAGGCACAAAACCATGTTTGACTTCATTTCTTCTAGAAATATTTGATTCTTCACATAACATGAAAATAAAATCTGTAGCCATTTGTCCTGTGAATTGCTTTAATCCAAAAGAATAATAAAACTTCTCTTATCTTTTCCAGAAAGCCTCCAGTGATTACAGTCTTGTCTAAGTCCATTATGTTTAAGTCTCAAGATTTCAGGAAGACTAAAGTACTATCTCCCTTGCTACTTACATGACAAAAGGATGAAATCCGGAACTTTGGGACATTGCTAGGTTATGATGTTAGAGAAGCTGGAGGCACTCAGGGTTTATTTGACCTTTAGAAAGATGTATATATGTTCCAAAAAGTGAAGGTAAGAATACAGCCTGCTTTCCATCCTATCTCAAGGGAGCAAATGTTTTTCCAATTTTTTTAAAGGGGAAGAGATGGTTGTTTATCTCCTGTATATAAGTGGAGAAAATTCATTGTTTTTCTTCCCTTAATTATGGAGTGCAATGCACCACACACATAGAACGTTTCCATCAGTTCTCATTGCATCAAGTATAGGTCAAGATATGGGGGACTAATAGTACAATGTTGATCTGGTTGTATCAGATCTTCCCAGAGAAATGGGGAGATGTTTGTCAAGAGGTACAAACTTGTAGCTGTAAGATAAATAAGTTTTGGAGACCTAATGTACAGCATGGTGACCATAGTTAATAACAATATATTGTATACTTGAAATTTGTTAAAAAAGTAGAACTTAAGTATTCACAGCACATACACAAACACATACAAGGGTAACTATGTGAGGTGTTGGATATTTGAATGAGCTTGATTGTGGTAATCGTTTCACAATGTATACATATATCAAGACATCATATGATATGTTTTAAATATATATAATTTTTATTTGTCAATTATACCTCAATAAAGCTGAACAAAAAGAAATAATTCTTTCATAGAACACATACACATAGGTATGACTTGTTTTTACCTGATATAAGGGCCTCCTGTTTCTGCAGTGTGTGTGTGTGTATATATATATATATATATATATATATATATATATGTGTGTGTGTGTATATGTATGTCTACATGAAATTATGTAAGTGAAGTAACCTTAAACCCCTCATAATTTTTGAAAAATCAGTGAGTTACTTTCTAAATTCTTTATTTATTGGTAATTTTTTGTCCTCAATTACTATAGTCTCTTAATATTTCTAACAGCTGGTAGTACAAACCTAATGTCTTCTTTGGAAGTGTCTTGGCTAATCTTGGAGTTTAATTTTTTATAAAATGTTACAGCCAGCTAATAAGCTACATGAATAGCTGTTAAAATTTGATAGAGTTTCACTAAATCTGCATGTTGTACTAATTTGAAGGAAAATTATCAGCACCATGATGTTGTCTTCCATTCTGAACAAGGATGTCTCTATTATCAGCACCATTATGTTGTCTTCCCTTCTGAACAGAGATATCTCTATTTTCATAGAGTTATCCTTTAATACATCAATATAATTTTATTATTTTCCATGTAGAGATCTTGCTTATCTTTGATTAGATTTATATTTAGAAACTTTGCATTTTTTGATGCTATTGTAACTTTTGAAAAATGTTTTCTAGTTTTTGCAGTTCATAAAAATGTGTTTGATTTTGAATATTTATTTTTAGCTACCTAATAAAACTCATATTTTTTCTTTTATTTCATTATATTATGGGGGTACAGATATTGTTAGGGTTACATATATTGCCCCTACCAACCCTCCCCACCCCGCTGTGCTAGAGAAAAAAGAAAAATAAATTAAAGGCATAACTTTTTCTGTAGATTCTTTTAAGATGCTTATGTAGGTAATAATTTTATCTGCAAATACAGGCAGTTTAATGATGGCCTTTGCAATCGTTATGCCTCTAATTTATTTTTCTTTTTTTTATTGTGCTGCCTAGACTTCCATTATCATGTAGAATAAAATTGGTGATAGTGAAAATCTTTGTATTGTGTCTTATTTAAACTTAATCTGTTTCCTAATTTGATAGGAAATAATTTGTTATTATTTAGTTCTCATTAATTTTAAAAAAATTCTATTAAGATTTTTTATTTGAAGTATGAATTAGAATTTTTTAAAAAAATTATACAGTTATATAGAATATTTAAGTTTATTTTATTATTAATTTCTAACTTATTTCTGTTAGGTGTCAAAAATATTGTCTGCATGCTATCTGTTCCTTCTTTTTATTGAAACTTGCTTGAGAGATACCCTACATCACTCCCAGTCAGTTATACCCTTATATAATCAACTCCCTTTGAGTGTAGATAGTGTCTGTGACTTGCTTCAAGCCAACACAATGTGGAAAAAGTAATAGGTTGTTACTTCCTTGGTTAATTTACTTTATAAGGCAAAGAGGAAGGGATTTAGGTGATATAATTAAAGTTCCTAATCACTTGACTTTAAGTTAATCAAAAAGGAGATTATTCTGGGTGAGTCTGAGCTAATATATTTAGCCTTTTAAAATAAAGTCTAGTCATCAGAGGCTTGAAGCAGCAGATAATCTCTATCCTTGCTGGTTTTGAACAGGCAAGCTTCTACGATTTCTACAACTGCAAAGAAATAAATTCTGAAAATTTTCAGAAAGAACTTGAAAGTGGATCCTTCCCTAGTCAAGGGACCAGATGAGAATGTAGCCCAGCCAACTTCTTCACTTGATATGAACCATAAAGAATTAATATACTTTATAATCTAGCATATGTTCCAATTTTGAAAATATTTTATGTGTGCTTGAGAATAATATCTATTCCATGACTGTCAACATTAGCCTTCTCACTGCCATCATCTCTCCAGTCCAAAATAGATTTGCATTTCCATTTTGTTTTTCAGATTTTCCCTCCCATTTCCTAAATTCCAGGGTATTTATTTATAAACTTCCTCCCTGGTAAAATTTGGTGGACAGCGGGATTTGGATGACAGACATCCAACATCCTGTACTAAATTACTATCTTGGCAAGACAAAAGTAACCCATTCCCTATTTAATTGTCAGAATATTTATTATCTTTATTTTTCAGATGAGGAAAATAAGGTTCATGGAGGTTACTTTTTGAAACAGTATTAACGTGAATTAATACTTTCAATATTCACATTAACTGGCTCAATAGGAAGCATTCTGCCCAATGCTATGTTGATCACTGTGAAAAAGAAAATTTGTAAGTAAAACTGCAGAAAATATACATGAAAACAAAAGACATTTTACTGGACAGGTGATAAAACAATTATTAATTACCCACGAGTCCTTGAATTTATGTATCATCTTTATTTTGTCTGGTCATTTACAGGGGCTAAAAGATGGATGTAACTCTACAGTCAAATGTAACCTCTAAAGCCAATGTACTTATGCCTGAAAAATACTTTGTTTATGCTTTATCATAATTATAGTCAGTTAATGTTCCATTTTGCTAAATTCAAAACTCTTTATAAAATACATACTTAAAATTAGGGAAACATGCACCTTTCTTTTAAAATACATTTTTTATTTGTTTAATATTATTTGAATCTACTTTCTCATATTTTGTTGTTGTTATTTATTTCCATCTATTATTTCATGTTCCCACTTAAAGTTATGCCATGATGAAATATGCAACTGCTTTTAACTTCTAAATTCCTTATCATTGCATGCTTTATACACTTACATTATGCTTTTCTTTCAAAATGTGAAAGTCTTCTTCATTTGGTAATTAATTCTATTTCTTCTTTTCCAATTCTGGCTAATTTTCACTATCATCTGTGATTTCTCCTGAGTGTATGTCAAGAATGAATAAGTTTAAAACACTATTATCCCCATTAACTTGATCAAGTCAGACTCATGGGTAGGGAGCTATTTATTTTTCAAAAATATCATCTGAGTTTTTCATAATTATGATTACCCAGAAATTCAAGTGAAATACAGATGAGTTAATGGCAGAAACTTGTTCAGTGCCCTAACTTGTAATTTTTCTAATTCGATGACCTTTATAACACACTGGCTACTACCCAAAGTGTTTGTCACTGTTTTGCTTTTGGCTTGTTATTTTGTTGCTGTTATGAATAGTTTGTAGATAGAGGACAAATGGTTACTGACTTTCACAATATTGAAATAAAGTCATAGTATTGTGAGAATCCAGAGAATAACCATCTTTTTATTGCTTTATATTATTAACCCGTTTAGAAAGATAAATGTATTTTTCAATTCCCACCTGAATTGATTGTGTAGAAGTTTTTACCATGGGATTGCATCATGTTTTATGATAGTTATGGGAAATGTTTTCAAAAAATACTTTTTCTCTGTGTTTTGCCCTACATTGCCTCCCCTGACTCCTGAAATTTTCTCTGTCACATCTTTTCCCACTAACAAGTAATAAATTGCAAAGACAAAAATGAAAACAAAAAAAAAAAAAGCATGGTGGATATTGTTACACAGTCAGAGGAATTTTGGAATGGCCTTGAGCATATTTAACACTTAGGGGCTAAAAGTGAGATGCTGTAGAAAAATAAGGAAAGATGAGCCATTCATGTAAGAGAAAAGCAAAAAATAGGAGTCAAGGGTAAATGGAAGGTATAAAAAACTGACAATAAGACAACAGAATAATTGTATAGATATCAAGAACAGGGATAAAAAAAGAAAAAAATTCATACAAATTTTTTTCCCTATAAATGTATTCAGGAGTTAGGAAACCACTGAAATAAAATGTGAAACTATATATTAACTTGGACTAAAATAATTATACCACTACTTCCAGTGATGGGGATGGGAATAGTTAGTAACCTAATTTAATTTAGTAAACATTTATTAAATATCTCTTAAAAACAAAGCACTTATTACAATTGTGAGAAAACAAATGAAATTAAACTCTTTCTATACAACTAAGTATAAGAAAGCTTTCAAGTATCGATACCAAGAGTGCAATGCTTCAGCCTTCCTTATTGACAATATTAGGAAGTTTAGAAATCAAGTCTATTCTCTTTGAAAGTTCCAAGTATTCCTCTCTTCTCATTCTTCTGTGCAGGGATATTCAAGCTCTTTTGAATAGCTTTTTTGGGGGAAGTTAGAGTGAGAAAATGTCTGTTTCCTTTTGGTCCCCCTTTTTATTAATAATATTATGTTGATTACAATATAAGTACATTAGCTATTGATGAAGCATGTGAAACAGGAAAGCTGAGTCGCATCACCTGTTTTCTTCGTGATTCTTCACAGGAATATGCTCACTTCCCAGTGTTATTACACTCAATGAGAAGACTCCCCACCAAACTGAGCAGTACTTTTTGGCATAAAGTTATTTTCTTCTATATAGTCAAGTATAGCCTAGTTTGTATCAGGGTAATGGGGATAGGATAGGTTTTGGTGTAATCCACCTCACAGACATGAAATAGTGGCAATTTGAGATGTTTCATTAATTATCAGGATGATAAAACACAATTTATCATAATGAGAAATGTGGAACATTGCTAAAGCATTGAGAGCTCAGGGTACAGTGAATAGCTGTGCAGTTATGTACATAAAACTCCAGAGGACAGGATTCATATCATAGTCTTTGTAAATGGTGGCCCCTGTACAACCATATGCAGTGACCTTGGCAAAAGCTACTTGTGAAAGTTGAGTCTAAGCTATTAATGTAAAGCACATTGGAAGCTGAGTCTTTTTCACAAGGTGCTGCCATGAGTTCACAGGTTTGGTAGCATAGTTCTTTTTGGACAATTATTTGTAGGAGGATGATCCCAAAGTTATTTTCAGCTAAATGATCTCATGCTTCAGCAGTCCTAAGCTCCAAATTCTGTAGCTCTTTGCAATCATTTCCTTCAGTGTAGTTGCCTCATGGACCCAGAACTCCTGACCCCTTTTCATTTTTGGAGACTAACTTCTCACAAGTGGCAAGATAGCCTTTTTCATTGAGGTATCTCCAAATTCTTTTCCATGGAGGTTGCACTAATTTGCAGTCCCACCAACAGTGTAAGAATGTTCCTACCTCTCCACGTCCTCACCAGCATTTGTTGTTTGGGGACTTTTTGAGAAAGGCCATTGTCACTGGAGTTAGGTGGTATCTCATTGTGGTTTTAATTTGCATTTCCCTGATGATTAGAGATGTCGAGCACTTTTTAATATGTTTTCTGGCCATTATTCTGTCTTCTTTGGAAAAGTTTTGCTTGATGTCCTTTGCCCACTTTTTGATAGGGTTGCTTGATTTTCTTCTTCTTAATTTTCCTAAGTTCTATATAGATTCTAGTTATCAGCCCTTTATTGGATGTGTAGCATACGAATATTTTCTCTCATTCTGTACATTGTCTGTTTGCTCTCGTGATAGTTTCCTTGGCTGTGAAGAAGTTTTTTAATTTGATCAGGTCAAATTTATTTATTTTTGTTGTTGCTGTGATTGCCTTTGGGGTCTTCTTCATAAATTATTTGCCTAAGCGAATGTCTATAAGAGTTTTCCCAACATTTTCTTCTAGAATTCCTATAGTTTCATATCTTAGGTTTAAGTCTGCTAGCCATTGTGAGTTGATTTTTTGTGAGAGGTATGAGGTGGGGATCCAGTTTCAATCTTCTGAATGTAGCTATCCAGTTTTCCCAGCACCATTTATTGAATAGAGATTCTTTTCCCCAATGTATATTTCTGTCTGCTTTGTCAAAGATTAGATGGCTATATGAGTATGGTTTTATATCTGGGTTCTTAGTCCTGTTCCAAAGGTCTACATCTCTGTTCTTGTGCCATTAACATGCTGTTTTGGTTACTATAGCCTTGTAGTCGAGCTTGAAGTATGGCAGACTGATGCGTTTCAATTTTTTTGTTTTACTTAAGATTGCTTTGGCTATACAAGGTCTTCTCTGGTTTCATACGAAGCGTAGAATTATTTTTTCTAGATCTGTAAAGAATGATGATGGTATTTTGATAGGGATTGCATTAATCCTATAGATCACTTTAGGTAGTATGTACATTTTAACAATATTGATTCTGCTACATTTACCCAAAGGAAAAAAATATATTCTATAATAAAGACATCTGCATCGAATGTTTATGGCAGGACAATTCACAGTTGCAAAGATGTGGAAACAACCCAAGTGCTCATCAGTCCATGAGTGGATTAATAAAATGTGATATATGTATACCATGGAGTTCTACTCAACTACAAAAGACAATGGTGAACTAGCACCTCTTATATTATCCTGGATAGAGCTGGAGCCCATCCTTCAAAATGAAGTATCACAAGAATGGAAAAACAAGCACCACATATACTCGCCATCGGTATAAGGTATATGCACTGTCTAGAAAACTTTAGATGATAATTTCTGTGACTAAAATAGAGGGTACTAAAAGTTGAGGAGTTGTTGTGATCTTCTGATTTAATCAATATAGTAAAGAAGAAAATCACTGGATACCTACTTGTATTCCAGGAGGACCTGGATATCCCGGATTACCCTTTGGTCCTGGCAGTGATGACATAATTATACTACCTGGTTCCCCCTAAAAGAAATCATCAGTGGAAGTTGTAATTCACAGTTATTATACATGAAAACCAGCAAGAGCACACACACAAAAAAAAAGATCTGAGGATTCAATTTGTCACATAAATGTACTGAAAGATTAGGCCATCCCAGTAATTAAAATGAATAAACTTACCTTTTAAAGGAAAATGACGCAGTGGCCAGAGTATACTGAAGTACGGTAGATTAAAAGACTATGGTACCTTCTGTTAGTTATTCATTTAAAAATATTTATTAAATATTAAGTATTTGCCAAGAATTATGTTAGGTTTGGATACTCAGTAATCAAGAAGATAAACAAGGCCTCTATTCTCATGGAGCTAACAATAAAATGCAAAAACACAGACCATAACACGTAAAAACAATAATATGACAATATGTTCTGTCACGGGCTATGAAGAAAAACAGCATGGTACCATAACTGATAAAAAAAAAAGTGGAGAAAATTAAACATAGCATATATCCTATCTCTTAAAAAATAGTGCAGAAAATTAGTTTTGGTAGTCAAAGAAAGACAATCTGTGAAGGTAACATTCAGGTTGAGACCTAAAGAGTAATAAAGTGTCATTTGGGTGAAGAGAGGGGGAAAAACACTAGGCAGTGTAAATAGTATGTACAAAGGAAAACAAAAGCAAAGAGTTTAGCACATTCAAATAACTAAATGCAGGGACCAAAAGATGAAGGTATTAAAGCCATGGACTTTACCTTAGATACATAGTGGGAAGTCTTTGAAGGTTTATAAGCAGGGCGATTAAATTATTGATTAACCACTTCGGTACCAGCGTCAACTATAGTCGACAGCCACAGATGAACGTGCACAGCCCAGCGTCAACTATAGTTGATAGTCACAGATGAAGGCGCACAGCCGACTGTCGACTTTAGCCGACAGCCGTGATATGACTTTTCTAATTTTTCATTTATCAAAATAAAATTGTGAACATTTAAAAATAACGTAATGAAAACATACATGTACATGTTACCTATTCTGATTTACATTACAATTAAAGCTGCCTGTAAAGTAAAACAAGCTTTCAGTGCTTTAAAGCTTTCCTCATCACACAAGAGTGAAATGGATTCATCGTCAATGCACAGCACAAACTAACGTGTGGACTGTGAGTGCTGGCTGTGGGCAAGGTTTCGCGGTCAGTGAGCGCAGTACCGAAGTGGTTAAAATAATGAGCCCAGTTTAGTCCCTACCCCCTAAGATTAGTATCCTTAAAGTTTTAGGCTGAGGAGGAACCAGAAAACCAGATAACAGGGTGACAGCTGTGAATTCCTGAAAAGGACTGATGAGGTACACACACAGATTAACACATTGGTTTAGCACCAGGTTCCCCACAAAAGTGCATTTGGGTGCATGGAGCAGATTAACACATTGACTGCCACACTAGAAAAAAAAATTTTTTCCTGGGGGCCATGGTGTCTTATTATGAAAATAGGATAAAAACTTCAAAAAC
>CAUYPO010009108.1:0-15146 GCA_963574435.1 Cheirogaleus major
TAAACACATTAATTTATTCGACCCATATTTATGAAGCATCTCCTACTGGTCTTAGGGGCATAGTGAATAAAATTAAACAGATGTGACCTATGATGGAGGTTTCTGTCTGATAGGGTAGAGAGAAGAAAAGAGAGAACTACAGTGCAGGTGGGTGGGTGCATGGATCCCTGAAGCTTTATGGAAATACACAGAAAGGCCACATGTATATCTGAAAGAAAATTCATTCGTAATAAAAAGAAGGTGGGAGGGGAGAATATTCCAAGCATGGAAGAAAACGTATGAATACATTTTTTTTGAGCATTTAATTTGTGTCCTCCTGTTCTAAGCACCAGAGACAGCACAGTTCCAGTGTGTATGGGAACACACATAAACAAGTGAGTATTTGCAGTCAAGTTTGTGAATTTTTTTTTTTTTTTTGAGACAGAGTATTGCTCTGTTTCCTGGGCTAGAGTGCTGTGGCATCAGCCTAGCTCACAGCAACCTCAAACTCCTGGGCTCAAGCGATCCTTCTGCCTGAGCCTCCCGAGTAGCTGGGACTACAGGCATGTGCCACCACACCCAGCTAATTCTTTCTATTTTTAGTTGTTTGGCTAATTTCTTTTTTTAAATTTTTAGTAGACACAGGGTCTCGCTCTTGCTCAGGCTGGTTTTGAACTCCTGACTTCAAGCGATCCTCCTGCCTTGGCCTCCCAGAGTGCTAAGCTTGTGAAATGTTAAAAGAGATTTAGGAATGTGTTTCTAGGGGGACACAGAGGAGAGAAGGAGTTTTGTATTATGAGATTGACTGACACATGGTGGCTGAGAGTTATTCAGTTGTCAGGTGCTACCTTAAAGCATCCCTAAAATAGGTTGAGGTATATTTACAAGGCAGGAACTCTCTGGGACAAAATTATTTTCCCAACATTGCTGTGACATTCACCACCTACAGCTCAATTCTGTGCAGGGAACCTGTTACTACCATGCTGTCTCAGAGATTCTGGGCTCCTTTTGTTTATTGGCTCATTGAATAATTCCAGGATTTGGAATGGTTTCTTCTTAACTCCTTCTATGGTTCAAATTTGACCCATTTGCTATTTACATGTTGAACAGTGACCCTCTTTGTCTTCTGAGCACTGTACTTTGGCCATACTGACTCCTGTTCCTCGAATGTGCCAAATCCCTTCTACTTCCTGGATGTTTCAGACATTGTCCTCTATACTTGGAGATGTTTCCTGCTCTCTTTGTTTTGAATAACTCAGCTTACTCATAGTGCAGGTCCAGAGAAAATCCTAAGAAAACGAGTAGGACCACCCCTTCCCTAGGGTAGGTTAAGCTCCTCTGTACTTTTTCTTCATGCACTTATTGCCAAAGAAATTAACAGCACATATAACTATTAATTGGTTGTTTTTCTTCTGGTTTTGACTAAAGGATTGATGAGGGCAGACACAGTGTCTATATCTCTTTGTCGCTCCTTGCTATATCTCCATCCAGTAAAATAATTTTCAAATGAATGAATCAATGAAGAGTAAGACAGACTGTGTTTTTTTTTTTTTTTGTCTTAGTTCCATTAGAGGATCAAAAAGGAGAAAACAATAAGATGGAATGAAATGTCAAGCCAGGAATGCAGATAATAACAACTACCATTTCGAAGTGTATGTGATGTACCAATGAGTCAGGTTTTTAAAATGATTATAAATTTATACACTAACTCAGCAAGGATGAAATTGAAACTTACAGAGGTGAAGGTAACAACACATCAGTCTGTGTCTGCAGGAGTAGATGTGGACCCAGATCTGTGTGACTCTAAAACTTCCTTCTATTGCATCATATGGCGTTTCATTGATAGGTATGGTGAGCCAAGCAGAGCAGAAGTGAGTTACAGAGAAGTAACTGACGGCTGTGGGGGTCAGGCAGGCGTGATAACTCTGAGTGAGTAAGGAGCATGTCGAGAGACTGGCAAAGTCTGCTGCAGCAAAGAGAATCACACTGTGGTATGGAGATAAAATACAGATACTAAGGTGGTTGGATAAATAAGACACAAAGCCTAGGCTAGAAGACCAGTATTCACTGGATTCAGGTTCCAAATAGAGGTTCCAATCCAGGAAATCCAGAGGGTGTTGGAATCTCTGGGTTATGATGTAGACTGGGAGCTTGAAGCTCAGGCACCCACAAAAATGTGTGCCTCTGGTCTGTGTGACATGTATTGTGCCTTGTAGACCACCCGCTCCCACCCTGCCCTCAACCGAGAGCCAGGCCTAACTTCGGGACAGAGGCTGTTGTTCTGTACTTTATTACACACTTGTTATCACTTGTGTGCTTAGAATCTTTTTCATCTTGCTTCTCTTTTCTCTCTTTCCTTTTTTAGTGAGCTCCATTTGAAATTCCTGGACTCAGTTAGTTCATTTCTCTTTTACTTTCCATTTGATATATATGTGTAGTGCCCATTTTTCTTTTTAGTCTTAAATTGGCTAAATTCCTTTTCCTGCCATAGAAATGGCAAGCCCAATTTTAAATGTCTCACGTTGTTGTAATAAGACATATGAGTATACTGTGCTTGGTCTTGCTTCTATTTTACAGAGGGTCTTCTGAGAAAAAATATATATATGTGGAATATATACATATATAATATATGGAATATGTATGAATATATATAAAATGTATATGAATATATAGAATATATATATTTTTTCCTAAAATATATATATGCTTAATTTGAATTCTATGTAATTTTGTTTTATATGTTAGTTGTCTTGAATTGATCCCCATGAAATTCATCTAGATGCACAAGTTTGATTTACTGTCAGTTTATTTTTTTTATACTTTTAGTTTATTTGAAATAGTTTCCCAATAAGATTGCAATTTATCTGAAAATAAAATAAATGCTACCTAATTTTTTAATTTCATAGGTGAATTAGTTGCCTTTGGTACGTGGTCTTCAGGATTTTTTTCTGTCATGGAGTGTTTGGGGTATTGCTGTTTGCTTTCCAAGACTTTCTTACCTGTCTTGTTCCTGGATTCATGCTGATCTGGGTGCAGTGAAGGCTTCTTAAATGACTGGTTACACTTCACTGTTTTTTTCTATGACTTTCAAGTGGATAATTTGAAATAAAGTTTTATTTCAATTTGTTCCCTAAAGCAGAAAGATTCTGGGATGATGCTTTATAGTGAAAAAAAAAAAAGCCACAAAGAAGTCAACAATAACAAAAACAATCCCAAATTAGAAATCATAACTGAAAACAATTAAAAAAATTTGCATCTGCAGTGCTCTTTTTGTGCAAAGACAGTTATAAATCTTGGTCAAGATTTTTTCAATTAAAATAGGAAACTGGATCATGTTTTACTTTCTCTGTGGCCCTTCAACACTTCTTTAGAGGTAAAAAGAGTTGCAAAGTATTATTTTTCACAAGTTTGAAAATATTTTTATATATTGGATGGCCTGTGTGTGAATCTTTTAGGTCAGTTCTCTCTCATCAGCTTTCTTCTCTGTAGAGGGTGTTTATATTTAGATATTATGACCTTAATATTGTTGTCATCTTCATTATCATCATCATCATCATTGCTTTTATACTTTTAACCAAAGCCAGCCATAGTTTGTCAAAAGTTATCATCCCCAAATTCTAAATATGCAATTTCTCTTTATGAGAAAAGTAAATTCCCATTCTTCAACTTAATTTGAACATACAGAAAGCTCTCCAAATAAATTTATACACCCAAAGAGATTAATTATCAAAATTTGTTTCTCTTAATTTTATTAGAAGCACCCGAATAATGTTTTGTGCCATAATTTCAGGTGGCTGATGTTGACATAATAAAGCCCAGGCCTGGAATGAAAAATAATCTTTCTTTCTTAATCCCCTGATATTTCTAGAGCCTATAGTATTCATCACTAAGCAACCATAAAAACATTCCCCTCCATCTAGATATTACCAAATATACCAGGAAGCTTTCTTTCCACCCAGGAGAAACCAGACCATTCAGTCTTCCTGTGGCACAAGGTTGCCTTGCCCACAGCTGACCTGTATCATAAGAAAATTCCATAAGGAAACCATAGAAAATGATGGCTTTTGGAAAAAGACATTTAATGACTTCCTTAGGTAACTAGCCTTGTTACACTTCAAATTACAATGAAGCTATCCCCCTGTGGTCTTTCTCTCTCTTACTTCCTCTTATCCTTGCATGGAAAATATTAATAGTAATAAACAATAGTCTAAATTAAAAATGTTTACCCTATGGTTTTTTCTTTTCTTTTCTTTTAGTATAAAGTCTCACTCTGTTACCCAGGCTAGAGTGCGGTGGCATCAGCCTAACTCACAGCAACCTCAAACTCCTGAGCTCAAGTGATCCTCCTGCCTCAGCCTCCCGAGTAGCTGGGACTACAGATGCATGCCACCACGCACTGTTAATATGTTTTTTTTCTATTTTTAGTTACCCAGCTAATTCTTTCTATTTTTAGTAGAGACAGGGTCTCATTCTTGCTGAGGCTGGTCTCGAACTCCTGACCTGAAGCAATCCTCCTGCTTTGGGCTCCCAGAGTGCTGGGATTACAGATGTGAGCCATTGTGCCCAGACTACCCTATAGTTTTTATATCTGCAACATTCTCAAGCCTTAGAAGACTCTGAAGGCTTTGTATCTTCCTGCATCCTCCAGCTTTTTGGATTCTGTCAGCCCCCCTCCCCCAGTATTCCTTCCTAGGCTTCAGCTAATTCTAGCTAGACTCCTCCCAATTGAAACTAAAAAAGTTCTGTCTCTCTTAAATTTATATTATTATATACATATTCTAAGGAAGTGATTAATATTCACATTTTAGGAAAAAGAGGCACAGTTCAATTATTTGCCAAAGGTCTCACATTAGTAGATCTCAGATTATTTTACACTAAACTTTATGTTCTTTTGGTCCCACTAAACTGTCTCCTTCCTATATGAAATCTCCTTACAATTTCTTTTTCCATTATCTCTTCCTCACTGCCTCCCTTCCCACCTCCCTTCTTCTCTTTCTTCCTCCTTCTCCCTCCCACCCTTTCTTTCTTCCTTCCTTTTCAAGATATGAGTAGGAATAAATGGAAGATTTCTGTCAAAATCTCCTAGTTGAAGTGAGAAAATGGTATTCACTCCAAGAACAAGACCACTTAGCTCCCTACCTCTTCATAGTTTTCAGTCCATAAGTAAATGTCATTGAGCCTCTCCAATGGGCCCATCATTGCGTTAGTAAAAAGGACATGTAAAAGGACAATGAAAAGGGAAATGGCACAAATATCTTAAAATCTATTTGGGGAGATGGTATATAAACCTAGGTAAAAATAAGTGAACATATCATCGCATGGTTTACATGCTTGATCACAAAATAAAACAATTTCAAAACAACTGCAAAGATATTCTTGAATGTTGATTGGCTTGGTCTAGCAATATGTGCAAAAGAGAGTTAGAGATTTCTGTGGCTGGGAGTCACTGATGAAACAGCCTAATGACTTTTCTGTATCTTTTCTACCATCTTATTCTCATACATTTATCTCTCAAAGGACCAGAGACATCATATATTTGTTAAATATTTACTGGGCACTTAATGGGTACCAGGAGCTGTGCTAAGTGGTATGGATAAAAGGATGACTAAGACATGGGTTTCTAGGGAAGATGAGTTGCTTTACCAAAACACCAGTACTTTCTTCTCATTTCTCTCCAGAAGACTTGACATTTCTTCTTTTTGGAATTCCATCCATGTGTTTTCCATTGGTCCTAGCTTACATCCTAGGGAAAAGTCCTAAGAGAAGGCAATAACCAAGGAACAGGAGTCTTCAAAGCAATGGGTCTCTCACATATCGTTGGTGGGCAGTGGATTGATAGTTTTATTTAAGAGCGTTTTAGGGGAAGCAAGCAGGTTGTTGGGGAGTGGGGTTAGAAAGTTTGCTTTAAAACTATGTTTGCATAGCAAGCATACTGATTTTATTTGGAGTTTGCATTTGAATTAGTTTGGAGGAAGAGGGAAAGAAAGAAATGGAGAATACCGAGAAAAATCGAAAGTTTCCCTGAGGCACCTCTTGGTGCTGGTATTGTTAGTAGGACAGAGGAGTATTCTACTGTTTCTATAGCTGAGTGTCTTACAAGCTGAGTGTCTTACAAATTTTTGGGCCGCCTCAAAAATTTAAGGAAAAACAGTTTCTATAGCAACACTAGAACCATTTGAAGCGTGACTAGATAATCCTTTCTTATAATCAAGGAAGCAGAGAGATGGAAATTTATTAAAGGTATATTTTGTATATCCTGGGTAATACTCAGGGTGAGTATGTTCCTTCCATGACATGTCATATGCCTGACTTCAGTCTCAGAACATTAATAAGTACTGATGTATCTCAATGGCTCAGTTAGTTTTCCAAGATGTATTTGGACTGCTAGGAGCATTAACACCATGATAAAGACATGTACTGTGGAGTCTGACTGCCTGGACTCAGCTCCTGGCTCAGACCCTTGTTATACTCTCATTTTTAGTTTGTTGACCTATCCTCAGTTTCCTACATGCTTGTCAGTTTCTCATCTTTAAAATAAAAACAAACATAATATCTACTCATATGGTTTTCGTAAGCCTTAAGGAAATGAATTTGTACGAGCAGCTTAGAACAGTGCCCTGTAAATAATAACAGTGTAATAAATATTAACTATTATAATTAGCAAGTTTTTCAGAGACCAAGCTGCTTTCTCCTTTCAGATACAATTAGAATTCACAGTACATTTCAACAAATACATGTAAGTTCAACTACCATTTCTTGGCCACCTACATTTCACAAGGCATCATAATTAACAGCGTTGGTAATGCAAAATAAATGCTACATCATTTCTGCCCTTATATGGCTTATAATCTATTGGTAAAAGGGGAAAGATATATAGACAACCATTTATATGCAAGATTCCAATGGCAGAACGGCTTCTTAGAGGGTCACATTCTCAGCCCCTTTTCTCTTCTCTCCTCTCTTTAACTCTAGACAATTTGAGCCTACATTTGGTATCTAAAACACCAAGTTTATTCCTCCCTCAGGATCTTTGCACATGCTGTTTCTGTGCTGGATCATTATCTTAGTTTTTAGAAAAACCAGTTTCTTTTAGTCAGTCAGATCTGAGCTCTGATGTCACCTCTTGAGAGAGGCCTTCCTTAAATATTCCTTCAAAAGTTGGTTCCTCCTGGTCATTATCTACCAGAGCACCCCATTTTTGATTCCTAGCATTTTCACAATTTATAATTAATTATTTATTTTAATTAACTTATTTAATTGCCTATCTCGTTGACTAGACTGAAGTTTCATGAAGGGAGAGACTATCTCTGTTTTGTTCACAGGTTTATCCTCAGTGCATTTATGGTGTCTGGTGTCTGGTACGTACTTAATGAATGAATGAGTATGGTGAATGGGAACATAAAGGAGAAATGAGCAGTTTTGACTAGGAGCTCCACCAAGTTTTTAAGAGAAAGGTGGATGTGTGGGATCGACTTTGCAAAGATCAAGAGCAGCATGAGGAAAGACAAGGAGGATTTTTTTTGCCCTTATCTGCTTTTCATGGAGAATTTACCTCCTAGCTTTTAACACATTGCTGCAAGGTCAGGGTTCAAATTTTCTGCCTATCCTTAGAAGCTGCTTCTCCTTACCTAGCCCCTGCTACTGTGTACCTTTTCCTTTCACAGTCTTGTCATTCCAATCGTATTATCCTTCCACTTAGAGAACTGTACCAGAATGGAGTGCCATCTTGTTGCTCCGAAGCAGGAGATTTTGTTAAAACATTCACGCCCACGCTCCAATTATGTATTCACCAGGGACTGTATGGAGAGCACAATCATGCTCATGCAGCCGAGAGCAAGAAATGATCAGGTGACTGGCGGAGATCACTTAGCTAAGAGCTATGGGCTTCCATTAACTGTGATAACCACAGTCTAATTTCACTGCTGAATGAGGGCTGTAAAATAATTAGGAAGAGTGCATGCCAGGATGCCAGTGCATATTTCTCCTAAATTAATACAGCCTCATCAAATAGGTTATATTAAAAACAGACACGTTATGATACAAGATCATTGATTGGCTTAATAAATATGAATCAACAGGCAGAGTCGGAGCCTGCATTAACCTTGGCAGTCGTTGAGAGTTTGGGGAAAGTAACTGAATGAGAATGATCTGGTGGAGAATAAATCTGTGCTCACAGAATAGCTTCTGAGATGGAGTCTGGCTGCTGTGCATTGATGGGACTGTTGTGGCCTCCACACCAGCCTTTCTCCCAAAGGACGTTTCCTGGGAGTGCCCACGAGGGTGGTGTTCTGAAGCAAGGGAGGGAGACTGACCGCAGAAAGACAGATATATGGTGCTAAGTTCACTAGTGAAGATGAATCAATCAAAAAGTTCAAGATTTTCTAGCTCTGCTAGTGAAAGGGGCTCTAGAAATTAAAGCAAAAAGACAAAGTGCAAAAAGATAAACACTTAGAAATGATATTGTCCAATTTTTAAGCAATGCAGGAATCTCTCCTACAGCATTCCTGATAAGGTAGCTCTCTAGCCCCAGTTTAAACCCCTCTAATGAGCTGTTATTAGCATAGAAGTCCTGCATTCCGTTTTATGGAGATTTGGGGTTATCTTACTTCCTAGGCCAGGGAGAAACTTTTGTTCTGGTTTTGAGTGCTATTCCAGGAAATCTCCAGTTATTTTAAGTACATTCATTTTTGGATTGCCACATTTAGCAAATAAATATATGAATGCCCTGTTAAATTTGAATTTCAGATAAACATGCAATATTTGGGAGATATTTATACTAACAACAATTAGTTTTCTGAAATTCAGATTTGACTGAGTGTCCTGTATTTTATCTGGCAACCTTATGTTGTTTTAATTTGCTTTGTTTTTAAGTGGAATATCTTCTGCATTCGTTCTGAAGAATACCAGAATATGTTAAAACAGAACAAAACAACAGCATACCTGTACCATGTTTCTGAATTAACTGTTAGGAAAATAAAAATGAGTAAGATTAATTTCCTGCCTGAAGAGTGTTCAGAGTGTATTAAGGAAGACACAATTGTTTAATATATGCTATACTAGTTACCAGATCCATGTTAAAGTGAGGTCACACAGGAGGGTGACCCCAAAACATTAATGGTTGAGGATTACTCTTCCAACCAGGGGATAAGAACATCTCACATTAATAATATGTTGTATGGTCTTCTCCCATGTCTAGTTTATCTTCACAAAGATTTTATTAAGATTTTATTCTTAAAAGAATACAGGAGAATTGATTAACCTGTTGGGAATCAATGTTCAAATAATAATAATGACATATTTTCAATGACCTTTTATAGAACATTCAGAAAGCAATCTTAAAATTTGTAAAATTTCCTTGTTTGTCAGGAATGATTAGAGGTGCATATTTTTGAACTCTGTCATTCAAGATTGGCCAATTGTTGTTGATTGTATTTAGAGTTGGCGAAGGTTTAGAGACAGTACTACTTTCACATATCGTCAGTACCTAGTTTATATATTAAATACTAAATAAATATTTGTTGACTAAATAAATATTGGTTGAATGAATATCCTCTTACATAGCAAAGTTATTTTTAGGAATATAAATGAAGAAAATAATAATGATATGAAATGGTTTAGCAAAAAGGATAACTGAAGAATTTTTATAATAGCTGAAAAATAGAGGAAAAAACCCTAAGCAATGGTAGGTTAATGAATAAAAAAATTATGCCTAATTATACAATGAGCTGTTAACTAGCCATTACAAATTATTGTGCAGATGCATATTTATTGACAGACAAACATTTTTTCACAGTATAATATTAAAGGAAAAAACAGCTTACCAGCAGCAGATATTTTAGTATCCCATGGTGGTATGTGTGTGTGGGAGGGTATGTGTTTGTATGTGTTTATGTATATGGAAAAAGCCCAAAAATGTCTACATAAAATATTAAAATTGGCTCTCTCTGAATGATAGGACTCTTGATGACATTTCTCTGCATCAATTTATTTCTTCTCTCTTTCTGGAACTCCATTCACATGTTAGATACTTAGGTATCATCCCACAGGTTGGAAGCCCTGTTTATTCACTTTTCCAATCTTTTTCTCTCCCTCCCTTCCTTCCTTCCTTCCTTCCTTCCTTCCTTCCTTCCTTCCTTCCTTCCTTCTCTCCTTCCTTCCTTCCTTATTTTTTTTTTGACAGGGTCTTGCTCTGTCACCTGGGCTAGAGTAGAGTGGCATCATCATAGCTCACTGCAACCTCAAACTCCTGGCCTCAAGCAATACTCCTACCTCAGCCTCCCAAGTAGCTGGAACTATAGGCATGTGCCACCATGCCTGGCTAATTTTTCTATTTTGTTGTAGAGATGGGGTCTTGCTCTTGCTCAGGCTGGTCTCAAACTCTTGGCCTCAAGTGATCCTTCCATCTCAGCCTCCAAAAGTGTTAGCATTACAGGTGTGAGCTGTGGTATTCTCTGTTCTTT
The DNA here is from genome assembly GCA_963574435.1 of Cheirogaleus major. NCBI lineage: Eukaryota > Metazoa > Chordata > Mammalia > Primates > Cheirogaleidae > Cheirogaleus > Cheirogaleus major. The sequence continues at coordinate 10,440 of CAUYPO010009108.1, forward strand.
AGATTGAATAATTTCTGTTGCTTTATCATCAATTTCATTGGCTCTTTCCTCCTTTACCTCCGTTTTGCCCATCCAGTAAATTTTTCTAATTTATTGTATTTTTAATTCTAAAATTTCTGTCTCATTCTTTTTTATTGTTTTAATTTTGCTTCTCACAACTTTTATATTTCCATTCAATTCAGTAGTATTTTCCTTTACCTTATGGAGGATTATTATAATAGCTGATTTAAAGTCTACAATAATTCAAACATCTGGGTCATCTCAGGCTTGATATCTGTTGATTGTCTATTTCCTTGGATGTTGGTCAGATAATTTTGGTTCTTTGCATGTCGAATGCTTTTGGATTATATCCAGGATATTTTGAATATCATGTTGGTAGACTCTTGGTCTTGTTAAATGCTCTGGAGAATGTTATTATTTATTTATTGTTTAAGCAGGTAATTGATGTAGGTAGGTTCAGGCCACAAGTTTTGATTCTTCAGAGGGTGGTGGTTCCAATATCATTTCAGGGTCCACCCTTTTTTATGCTTTCTGAATCTGCTTGGCACACGTGCCTCTCAGGGGTTCATCTTGACCTGGAACTTTCTGAAGCCTTTGTTATTTACTTTGAGTCTGTTCTGTGTAGGCACAATTGGAAGTCAGCTCAAAATTTATGTCACTTCATACTCAGAATTAAAGGAATCCCCTTCTCTGGCTCTTTTCTCTTTCAGATTTTTTTTTACACTCCTAGCTCCTAGGGGTTTCTTTCCTCCATACCTGTTGCCAGACAGATGTATTTCTTTCAGACTTTTACCTTTCTTTGCTGTTATGAAGTTCCTTGTGACTAGCACCTCCCACTTTGCAGGTCATTATTTAAATTCTGAGTTTAGTCCTCAATTCTTTTGCTATTTTTACTTTTCAGAATCCTCAAGTAGTACACTTTGCAATCTGTTAGGAATTTTAGTTGTCGTCAGTGGGAGAGAGAACCTGTACCAGGTTCTTCATTTTGGCTGGCACTAAAAGTCCCCTGACATTTAACTTTTTCTTACATGTTTATTTTCTAAATCTTCTTCCATTAACATATGCTATTTGTAAGGGTAATTTTTTAATATTAAAATAAATTACTAGTATGGGAAATACCATGATTTTCACTAAGCATTGCAATAATATGATCATTTTTCAATGATCAGATAATCAAACATGAAAGTGATAATAACCAGTTTAAGTGCAAGTATGGGGTTGTAGGCAGTCTCTAATTATGATGGTGGTATGCAAATCATTATAGTATGGTCTTTTTTATAGTCAATATGGCTATCTTGATAAATTTAAAATGCATATTTCTTTTAACCTAAAAGTTCAATTTTCAGGAATTTATTCTATGGAAACATACAAATACATCAAGCAACTGCATATATGTTCTTTCTAGCATCATTATATAAATATATGTGAAAATAAGAAAGAATTTAAACTCTCATAAATATGGCCATAGTTTAATATATTAATACTTCCATACAATAGACTTCTATGTAGCCACTAAGAAGAACATGAAATCTATATTTACTTACAGAAAAAGATAGTATCTATAATTTATGTCTGAGTAACAAGTAGGTTACAGAACATAGGTATATATATATTTCTATAGGTATATATATTTATTAATAAACAGTGCACAGAATCACTCTATAGAAAAACACATGAAACTTTTTTTCCTACTATTGCAGCATAGTATGGGGGTACAAATGTTTAGGTTATATATATTGCCTTTGCCTGGCCTGAGTCAGAGCTTCAAGTGTGTCCATCCCCCAGACAGTGCACACTGCACCCATTACGTATGAATAAACTCATCACCTCGTACCCCCTCCCACCTGCCTGACACCTGATAAATACTGGGAGGGGCAAGATGACAGAGGAGAAAAACCACCAGCCAGAGTGTCTCTGCAAGAAAGACAGCATTTAGGAAAAAGTGAAAAAAAAAAATAAACAGCAGGCAAACACAGATAGGATGAGGGTCGGAAGGAACAGTGCCTGAAAATACAAGAGACTCTAAAGGAAGAAGTTGTGGAGGAGAACTGGAAGGAGAAAGACCCCTGAGAGGCTAGGAGACCAGTGACAAGGGTAGGTGGAGCGGTTAAATTTCCCCTCCCTTGCATCTCAGACTGCTGGTGGGCTCCTGATCAATTGGAGAGACCTACCAACACCAGCCCAGAGATGGCCACCACCAGTGAGCAGTGAGCCTCTTGTGGACAGGGCACCTCCCTGCACGCAGACCAGAGCTGACTGGCAATCGCCATATTGCTTCATTCTCCCCTTCCCCTTCCCTACCCGCAGCTGCCGAGAGAGACAATTTAGCCACCACATGGAGACATCTGCAGGGAATGGGACCTTTCCTTTTGGGGCCTGATGTACCAGTCCTCCCAGGTGCTGCTTGCCTGGTGACTCCAGGAGAGTGGGGCAAATCTCAAGTCAGAGAGATATTGATCCAGCTTGGGCACTCCGTGGGTGAATTGGGACCAACACTCTTCTCATTGGCAGGGACAGGGATTGATCTTCAGGGCCTAGGGGACAGGCCTGCAGAGCAGATCCCGTACACCCAGGTCTCAATTGCATTGCCCTGGGGCATAGAAGGGATATTTGTGAACGAGCCTACTGAGGTGTGTGTGCCTTCAGGGGCAGATTGCCATGCTTGAGGGACAACCCTCATCCCATGGGAGGGCCCTGTGCCCAGCTCAGACTGTGATCCTGGACAGAGACCCTCCCAGCCCACATCTTAGCCAGGGGAGATCCACTGGTTTGAGGTTCTGCCTGCTGGCAGAGACCTGGGAGAAACCATGAACTAAGGGAGGGTAGAAAGGAGTGAGGCCTGCTCCAGACTGCATGTCTCAGACAGCCCCACATCCACATGCAGACTTTTTGGCTGAGTGGGGCCATTTCAGCCCCTCCCTGGCAGCTTTGCCCAGAATCAGAGAACAGAACTTTGACCCCTGCTAACAGCATTTGTGGTGCCTGAGGGCAGGCTAACCCAAACCAGCTCTACCCAAACTAACTCCCCCACCTGCCTCTACTGAGGGATAGAATAAGGACACACCTGGAAGTCCCCTGGTACCACTCACCACCTGAGGCACTAGAGTGGCTCTCCAGAGGAACAAGAGCTGGTTAAAGGACCCCAAAACAACACTGCAGTCTGCTCCTCCCAGCAAGTGCCACCTACTGACAGGGAGGTCATTCTGCATACCCTTTAAGTGCATCTACTGACTCATCATACAGGGTGTGGTAGAATCTCACCCACAAACACCACCTACTGGCTCAGAGATGAAGCATGGCGTGTCATTATTCAAATGAAAATCTAAAGGTAAGAAGCAACAGCTGATCCAGATGGGAAGGAATCAGCAAAAGAACTCTGGAACTATGAAGAATCAAACAGAAAGCACACCCCCATGGGAAATACCAGCTCTCCAGCAAAGGACATAACCAAATTCACAAAACTAAAATGACAGAAAAATTTCGAACATGGATTGTGAAAAAACTCAATGATATGCAAAAAAAAAAAAAAAAAAAATCAACACAAAGAAACCACACACACACAAAAAAATTCCAGGACTTTGAAGAAAAATTTTCTAAATAAATTAAAATATTAAAGAAAAATCAAACCGAACTTCTGGAAATGAAGAATTTATAGAAGGAATTACAAAACACTGTTGAAAGCTTCAAGAACAGGGTAGATCAAACAGAAGAAAGAATCTCAAGGATCGAAGATAACATCTTTTAATTAAGTCAGTCAGTCACAGAGATACAGCAGAGAAATAAGAGAAAAGAGCAAAGCCTGCAAGAAATGTGAGATTATGTGAATAGGTCTAATGTGAGAATCATAGACATCCATGATGGTGAAGAAGAAAATACACAAGAATTGGATAAGCTATTTGAAGATATAATAAAGGAAAATTTCCCAAGCCTTGCTAAAAATCTAGATATCCAAGTACAAGAAGCTCAAAGGACTCCTAGGAGATTCATTACAAATTGGAAGACATCACAACACACAGTAATCAGACTGACCAAAATAACTACCAAAGATGCCCTCCTATGAGCTGGAAGGTGAAAGAAGCAGGTAACCTACAGATTTACAGACATCAGAATAACATCAGATTTCTCAACTGAGACCTTACAAGCAAGAAGAGACTGGGGTCCCATTCTCACTGTTCTCAAACAGAATAATGCTCAGCCTAGAGTCTTGTACCCTGCAAAACTAGGTTTTGTATATGAAGGAAAAATAAAGACCTTCTCAGGCAAGCAAAGACTGAGGGGATTAATCAAATTGGTATTAACTGGTCAACATTTAAATGCATATATAATAATAATATTCATCTCTTGTCAGGCAGATGGGAGTGGGGAGGAGGGGATGGGTATATACACACATAATAGGTGTGGTGATCTGGAGGATGGACATGCTTGAAGCTCTCACTCAGGTGGAGCTAGGGCAATATACGTAACCTAAACATTCATACTCCTGTAATATGCTGAAATAAAAAAATTAAAAAACATAAGTGTTCCTACCCCATAAAAAATATTACTACTGTATGTACACAGAAGTGCTGATCAATTAATACTAATTTGATGGTGAGCATATGTGGTGCTTGTTTTTGCATTCTTGTGATACTTCACTTAGTAGAATGGGCACCAGCTCTATCCAGGTTAATGTGGCTGAGTAGTACTCTGTGGTATACATATACCACA